>MDKJ01367192.1:0-14317 GCA_005239525.1 Nicotiana knightiana
TACGCTTTATGGGGCAAACGCCCGGCTATCGCCCGGGCGCCTCCTTTTGCGTATTTTTGACGTATTCGCATCCCTTTAGCTCCGTTTCCATTTCCAATTCACCTACACATGAAATAAACTCCATTAAGCACATAACAAGTGTAATTTTATCATTAATGCGCATAAAATGTAAGGTATATCACATGTTAAACTATGCAATTTAGTCTCGCATCAAGGAGAAGAGCCATATCTTCCTAGCAAATTAGCAGAAAATGATGTGTCAGGCCTTGTAGCATTAGCAACATACATTAGTGCACTAATTGCACTGAGATAGGGTACTTCGGGACCAAGGAGTTCCTAATCCTCTTCTGGAGGTCGGAACAAATACTTATTTACTTCAAGTGATCGAACAACTATTGGTGTACTTAATGGGTGCGTTTTGTCCATGTAAAAGCGTTTTAAGACCCTTTTTTGTATAGGCAAAGTTTTGTCTTTCCTACATCTTTCATCTCAAATTCTTTCTCAATATATTCAATTGCCTTTTTGGAGCTCTTCTAGAGTTCTAACAAGATTTATGTCATTAACATAAACAACAAGTATAACAAATTCTGATGACATTTTCATATAAAAAATACGTGGACAAATAACATCATTTATGTAACCTTCTTTCAGCAAATATTCACTGAGGCGATTATATCACATGCGCGAGACTGATTGAAATCGTACAAAAACCTTTGTAATCTGATTGAATACATTTCTCGAGACTTTAAAATATATGCTTCATGAATTTTAAATCCTTCAGGAATCTTCATATAAAATTAATCAAATGAGTCATATAGGTTATGACTTACATTTAAATGGTATGACATCTTCAGGTGTCTGGACCACAAGTCTGATCCTCACATTCTTTTACAATATTATGCATTATATTGTATCAAACATATCGTCGACGATCATTTTGTATCGGTTCCTAAACGACATAACTTGTTGAGATCTCATCATTTTCCTTATTTTAGGTACCTGAACTTCTTCTGGAGTTTCATGAAATGTTATGTCGTGGGCTCTTCTAGAGCTCATTTCCTCCTTATTATGATCATTTGCTCTTATCCTTTTCAAGGATTGTTACCTTTGGAACCTATTGGCCTACCACGCTTAATGCGTACAGTAAACTCCATCCTTCAGGGACTTTAATTTTAATAGGAGCATTCGCAGCTGAAATATGATAATTAATTATGGATCAGCAAATGCTTCTGGCATTTGACTTGAATTATCTTCTGAGTAAGGATCATACTAATGATAATTCGTTTCATAGAGAATATTTTTCAGCTGTTTATTCCATCACCCAAATGTTAGAAAAACTAACATATATCCCCAATATTCTTTGGGAAACATATATTTGTGCATTGTGGTAGAGAAATTAATCATATACCACACATCAAAAGATAGTAGTAAAAATATTTGGTTTCTAATCCGAAACCAATTATGAGGGGAGGACTTATCATATATTATTGGCCTGATACATACAAGTGCTGCTATATGCAATTTAGAAAATCTTAGACCTAACACATGAGGCTTTGTTCTCATAAGAGATAGTTTAGCCTTTAATAGGAGGTATTCAATGCTAAACTAACTTGGATATAAACCAGCATCATCAAGATCAACTATCTTGATTTCATAATCTGAAATGTATGCTCTTAATTGATAAAAGCAATTTCAAATGTCAAACTGCAGGTTGACAATAATCGCACATGTAACCATCTCATATATGCATCTATAAGTGGTTCATACGATAGGTGAATGGGCCCATATTCACCTTTTATATATTTCAGATTATGATCTTAGTCCCAACTTTAGCTGGTATAATCAATTTATTTTGAGAAGAAGCAACACAAGAGAATTCTTGAAGAATCTTCTAGTTCTTCAGTATATGCTTATCTGAATTCTCAAATAGCTCATCTAAAAATGACAAATGGAAACTTCAGGTTTATCATGGCATGTGCTATCTCATAGTAAACTCATGGTTTACTATAGCATAAACTTTTGCATTAGTAAACTTCTGATTTACTGTGGCTACTATTGTATTAGCACATTTCTGATTTACTGTAGCTACTTTTGCCTCAGTAAAACTTCTGGTTTACTGTGACTGCTTTTGCATTATTAAACTTCTGGTTTACTGTGATACATGATGTAGTGCAAATTAAAGAATACGGCGGGTAACTTCGCACATACATATTATTTTACCCTCTATAATTGTGGAAACATGAAGATTTTCAATCTTCCAATCATTTGCAATCTCAATATGATAGCCATTTGTATTAGTAAACTTCAGGTTTACTACAACATATGTTTTGACCATAATCATATAATAATAACAACATATTTGTATATAAACTCTTCTAGAGCCTTCATTTATTATCCACAATCTAATATTTATCACACACTACTAGTGTCATGTGTCTTCTAAACAAGTAGTTAGCTCTTCAAGAGTTATTGATACATGTTGTACTATCAATTATTGCTCAGACACTTCTGGTATCATGAGAGAAAATCGTAATCCAATAAATAATATAAAGAAAATTCTAAATTATAAATGTAAGAAATTCAGTAATTTTACCACCAACTTTGTGACGAATGTCTCCTTCAGGGAGAAATGCCATTAACATCTGAATATTTTATATCTAAGCGGCAATCACATAGTCAATACATCCTTCAGGGAAAGATATATGAGTTGTTATTTTCTTCGGGGAACTCAATAACTAACCATAATATATTAATGTGGTGCAGTAGAAAGCATTCTACAAGAATGCATTTGCCTTAGAATGATACTTAATAAAATTTCCAAGATGTTTTACGTACAACAGGTACGTGCGGCAATGATTTTTATGCCACAAAATAATATTTATATCCTATGTTATTCTAGCTCTTCAAGAGGTGAGTAGAGGTGTTTCTTCAATTGTGTTACTTCTTTAGGATAAAATTTAAAATACGAAATATTGAGTATATATTCTCTCAATCATATTACCTCTTCTGGAGGTGAATTGTAATATATTTATATCAAGAGCGCGTTCATATATTGTCACATTCACTTCAGGGAATGGATTAATATTTATCAAAAGTTCTCATCCTTCAGGTAATGGAACATAATTATCTGAACGTGCATTAATCACACCAAATTATGTGATGGCTTAGAAATACTACTTCAGGTGCAAATAGAGGCATGCAAGTAATATAGAGAAATTTTCTCTAACTTATCTTCAATTGTAACCATAGAAAGCCTAAATTATCACTTCTGGTGGTCATAGGCATATACCACTTCTGGTGGTTAACAAAACTTAGTTACAATGAGATATACGAAACACAACCACTTTTGGTGGTTGTATATTTCTTGCAAACTCTGCTAGAGTTTAAGTGAACCATAAAATTAAGTCATAACAAGACTTAGGAAATATGCCCCTGCCGGTGATTATATTTTTTGAAAACTTCTATACTTAGCAATCAATAAAGATGAAAATAATAAATCATGGTCCCTTCTCACAATATTTTTCTTCAGGAACAAATTTATGGCCCGAACTGCTAAGTGAACCAGTTATGCTCCTTAGGACCAATGAACAAAAATCATATTGTTAGTAGCAAGAAACAGGAATGTCTGATATGAAGGAAATACTAACTTTTTGAGTAGAATTCTCAATTATGGCGATTGGATCTGATTTATATTCATAGACTTTGTAACTCAACTCGACAAATAGTTAGAGTTAAGCAATATATGAAAGTGCAAAAATTAATGTCACAAGTCCTTTGCTACAAACATACTTCAAGATAGCAAAGTAGCTAGAGAAAATAATTTGTCATTTATAAAGACAAAGTGATATAGTAAAACCTTTAAGCCAAACATGGAATCATGTACATGCTTACTTTGCTAATATGGAAATAAAATACTGACACCAAAGAAATATAAATCGTTCAACTCAATGTAAAAATGGTAGAAATTCATAAATACAACAGTTTGATCTTACTTACAGCGAGAATCGATGCCTTCGGACGAGGATAACTATGTCTTTCAAAGTATGTGCTCAAGGCAGAGTCTCGTGCTGATAACATATTAGAAAATAACGACTTTATAGTAAAGAAATCGAAGACAAGTATAGAGAGAAAAAGAGATTGATGTCTTATTCAATCTTCAAACTGATGTACATAATGAACTGAAATCTCCTCTATTTATAGAAGAAGGAAGTTGTTGTGTAAGCTGTTACTGCAAGTTGTTGTGTAAGCTGCTTGTAAGCTGCTATTACAAGCTGTTGTGTAAGCTACCGCAAGCTGCTGTGTAAGATGCTTGTAAGTTTCTTGTAAGTTGCTACTGTACCAGATGTAGATAATCTTCTACCGGGGATAATTTTTATCCATAACTGAGTATCAAAATGATAAGTTTCTTCAGGAAGCTTATTTCCAATAGAGTACCAAATAGATAAATATATTTACGACGGAGTCCCATATGAATAACCTTCTTCAGGAAGCTTATGAACATACATAATATAATATATATTTATAACAGTTACAAAATTCACAAAGAAGAGCCAAGTTCCGGTGGATTTTCCCAAATTAACACGTGCAATCACTTAATTAGAAAACTGCCCTCACTTTTGGTGTTATTTACACAAATGCCATTCGTCGTACCACCAAACTTTCACTTGTTATATAGTTACAAAGAGAAAGGCAAAAATGATCTATGTTACAATTATTGAAATTTACAGCAGCGGCAACTTGCATCGAGCTACACTATTATAGAAATTTGCGAGATTTCTATAATAGGCTTAAAGTGAATTAACGTAAAGTCTAATACAAAAACATTGAAGAATAAGCCCATGTAGGTACAATGTGTGCAAAAAATGCCAGAAATAAGATATCATAAAGGCTGGTCTTTAACTTTTGCCCTTTGAGGCAGATCACTTGGCCAATGGACAAACTTTCAAGGTCAAAAGTCATATGGACTGCCTCAAAAGTTAAAATTTCAAGACCAACTTCTTTCAAGGTCATTTGTTTCATTGACCCCAATGTGTGAGGGTCAAAAAATGGTACGAATATGTACACAGAGGTGTATCGAGTGTTAAAGCTATGGGTTCAACTGAACTCATATTTTTCGCTCATATCCTGCATATTTTTGTTCAAGAAAATATTAAATATATACAAATAATATATTTTAATTCATTAAATTAGATGATATATGATAAAATTATGAATCTGAACTCATAAAGTTTAAATTCTTGATCTGCCAATATATGTACAGTTTATTGTCCATCAGGTTTTTGAAGCCCATACCAATGCAAACCGTTGGTTCAGAATGGGATATTGCTACTCAATTATTTCGAGGTATGGCCCAGGGAATCCATGAACCCACTATTATTTGGCTTTTGATTATATTATTGGTAATTGCATACAAGCATAATGATCTCCTGAAGATGTGATTAACAAACATTTCTTTGTTATTTAATTGACATCCTTTACGAGTGCAGAAAGTTAAATTCAGATTCCACTGCTCACAAATTCAATAATATTCTATCAGCGTGACATTTAAAGAAGTTATGCACCTTCACTGAATGTTAATGAAAGAAAACCCTTTCATCCTAATCTCATCTACTGAAAAGGGGGTCGGGCATAGCACGTTCTTTTTTGGAACATATAAGCTATTACATACCCATCAAAAAAGACTTTTCGAATCGCGGAATCTCAAAATGGAATCATTACAGAAGAAAGGTATAACGCTTGGGAACCGGAACAAGATTAAGCATTTAAGCATGTAGATGAGTGTTTGTTGTCAACCTCAATCCTTCGGTTTCCAGATTGGAATAAGGAGTTCCATGTTCATACTGATGCATCACTCTAATGCCATTGGATAGATGTTGGCGCAAGAAGGGCTGCTTGATCACTCCATCTAGTTTTAAAGTACATGTCCGCCTGGGAATTATACAACCACCAAACCTTCTTTATCATGATTCGACCCGTACCACAGACCTAAGATCGAGCACCAGAGTTGCTCATAACAATGTGCCAAAAGAAGAATGGGAGAAGTTTATATTCTCCAGATTCTACTATAAACCAGGTAGTGAGGATGAAAAAATCATAAGTTACCTCATTCGTGTTCCCGTCTTTCGTGCGGACCTTCATTCTTGAAAGGGCTAAAAGTAACGCCTTCGCTTTGTTTGTAATGAAAAGGAAAGAGAAGATCTTCGGATATTTTTTCAGGGGAGGACTTTCTTGATCGCCTCATTCTTCAACCATAGCCCGGTTATAACTAGATAAGCTGGAGGGACTTCCTACCATAGAGGAAAGGAAAGACCTTGGACATGTACTCCCCAACTTGGGAACTCAGCTAATAGTGAAGGGAAGGAGCCATATTTTATGCGACACTACTATGGTGAAGAGTGAACCGAGACTCTTTTTATTGAGATTTCCCCTGGTTTGTGCTTTATTCAAGTCTTAATTCAATGAGGGACAAGTCCTTATCATCCGGATTGGGATAGACGGTCCTGCCTCGCTGCGTGTCAGCACCTCGGGCTCAAATTTCTAAACGCTGGAGTATATCCTAAAGAGCTACCACTTTCTCATGAATTTATCTTGAATCGAGATCTTTGGGCTCAACTTTATCCCATAGTTTGGAGCCCAGCTATAATAACTTCTTCGTAAGTGAGATGAGGTAGTTTTTACCGAATTGTTCACAAGCCCGTTAGAAGAAACCTCAGCAGAAATCCCCTCTTCCAGAGTCTCATCCATCGTCTGCTTAGGCGACTATTTAATATCCTTTAGATATTCCTGTGAGTTAGGACTAATACTCTACTATATAGGATAGGCTAGGCTCCTTCCTCTGTTCTTTTTTATATGCACTAAACCGAAAGTCTTGGTTTCAATGATTCCCCAAGCCATGATCTATTTGATCCTTCAGAACTAGCTTAAGCATTGAGTAAAGAAAATGCGTTGCATATTTGGGATATGTTTGGTGTTAAATATATTCACTGATGTCAGTAAACCTCTTAAAGCATGTAGGATCTAAGACTTTTTTTTAGCAACGCTGAGAATGACCTTCTGCGCACCAAGACCCCCAATTGGTTATGGGGGTTATTAATCACGCTCTGTCACTTGGCATGTCACATTAACCAGAAGATCTAAGGCACTCAAAATTTTAAATCTGCATATGTAAAGCATTACTCCAATTATACAATTATACTAGTAATAAACAACAATTACTACTACGCCTGTCACGACCCAAATTCTACTCTAGGTCGCGATGACGCCCAACACCGATGTTAGGCAAACCAACACAATTCATCTAGTGAGTCCCATTTATTTTATTAAAACCCTTTCCAACAATATCTCAACTTGAATCACTAAGCATTTGAAAATAGCAAATGACAAAGGCAAATTAGACTAGAAATATCAAAAGAAGTAAGTTTAAATAATTATATCCCCAAAAGAATAGTCTACTAATGTGTGTGCCAAGAACTAGTGTCACAAGTATACGGGCACCAAGTATAATGAACAAAAGATTACATCTAACCTACTGCATGAAATAAAATAAACAGTCTAAGCAAAAAAAAGACTCCAACGTGCAGCCGAACGGCATCAGAAGAAGCAGCTCACCGTGGAATCTCTGTCCGGGTATCAAGAACGCGCTCCGGACTGGTATCTAGATGTACCTGCCTCCGAACCTGTACAATTAAGTAAAGAAGCGTAGCATGAGTACATAAACATTATATACCCAGTAAATATCCAGTCTAACCTCGAAGAAGTAATGACGAGAGGTCGACTTGACACTTACTAGGGGATAAACAATATAATTAAGCATGTGACTGGGCATGAATATCATGGCTAAAAAGCAAACATAATAGGAAATAACAAGTTTTTCCATAACTCTAGATATACATAAATTCTTATCATTTCAGTGGACAACTTGTGTTTTAAGGCATTTTAAACAATTCAAGTCGCAGTAGTGCCAAGCAAACAGCATGCGCAGACAGTGTCATGGGCGTACGACCCGATCCAACATAATAATAAAATGTGCACTGCCTGAGGGTCGAACGGTGCGAACCATAGATGTATCTATTACCCCGCTCGCGAATTATACATGCGACACGGTCAATACAATTAAGCACATCAAACAGGAAAATTCAAGAATTTATCAAGAAAACAAATACTTAAGAAATGTCAACTCCTCTTTTATGGTCAAGAATATTTTGTTCAATCTATTAGGATTTATTTACCAAATTGATATGATCTAAGAAATTTGAATTTACAATAACGTTTCAAGTATAACAAGTGAGCATGCTTTTGGGTCCTAGGCTACCCGGACTTAGTATGATAGTAGCTACGCACAGACTCTCGTCACCTCGTGCGTACATAGATCCTACAAATAGTAGCACATAATTAATTACTTCACCTACGGGGACAATTCCCTCTTACAAGGTTAGAAAAGGCTTACCTCGTTTCGAGCCTATTGGTTGTTACCTCGTTTCAAGAATGCTCTCAAACCCTCAAACTAGAGCCGCACAATCCGAAACTATTCAAATAGCGTAAAAACCAATCATTATAGGCTTACAAGTTCATACTCTAGCTATTAAAGTGATTATCTAACCCCCAAAGGCAAGATTCCTAAAATTTACCCTCGGCCCACGATCTTGAATATCGAAAATTCTTAAGGGAAGTTGTTACCCATAACCTAAGGATCAATAATATATTATTTTTACTAGATTCCATAACAAATCTCGTGGTTAAATCCTATTTTTATCAAAACCCTAGGTTTTACTCTAAACCCACAAATTTTACTAATTTCCATGGTGTAATCTACCCTAATATATGTATTAAACTAACATTATGTAGAAATAAATTACCTCACAATGCTTGGCCAAAATCCCCTCTTTGGAAGCTCCCAAATCGCCTAAAAATGAATGAAATGGATCAAAATGACACATTTTCCGTATTAAATGAAGGCACTGCCTTCAGCGATTTTTGCACCTACGGTGAGGGGACCCCATCTGCGGTCTTGCTTCTGTGAGGGAGGGTCCGCATTTGTAGAATTGGTCCGGGCTAGCTGGGGTCGCATCTGCGGACTAGGGACGGCTTCTGTGGAACCTAGGCTCCTCCCCTTGAGCCGCATCTGCGATTGATGAGCCGTTTTTGCGGTCTTGCACCTGCGGCTGGCCAACCGCAAGTGTGGTTTTGATAGAAGCCTAGAGCATCAGCTCCTTCACACTTTTCTCAACTAAGCTCGAGCCTCATCCGATTGACGCTCGGGGTCCCCAGGGCACCGCCCGAACATACCAACAAGTTTGGAATGATAAAACGGACTTGCTCGAACTCTCAGAATAGAGGAAACAACATAAAAACAAAGAATCACACCCTAAAACCAATTGATTCGAACTTATGAACTTCAAGTTCTTCAATTTACTTCCAATGCAGCGAAACGTACTTATACTACTCGGAATGACGCCAAATTTTTTGTGCAAGTCCTAAATGACATTACGGAACTATTCCCGGTCTCGAAATTCTGTTTGGACCTCGATATCACCAAAACACGCCCCAAATCACAGTTATACAACTTCTAAAACTTCAAGAACCATATTTTCACTATTTGGCGCCGAAACGCTCCCGGGTCATCCGAAACCCATTCCGAACATACGACCAAGTTCGAAATCATCATACGAACCTATTGGAACTGTCAAATCCCGATTCCGAGGTCTTTTACTCAAAATGTTTACCGAAGTCAAACTTGGCCTTTTAGGCCAACCTTAAGGAACCAAGTGTTCCAATTTCAACCAAAACTCTTCCAATTCCCGAACCAACCATCCCCGCAAGTCATAAATCAATAAAAGAAAATATGAGAAGTCTTATTTAGGGGTGCGGGGTTCTGGAAGCAAAACGACTTGTCAGGTCGTTACATTCTCCACCTCTTAAAAAAACGTTCTTCCTCGAACGGGTCTAGAATCATACCTGGAGTGCTGAACAAGTGTGGATATCTGCTCTGCATGTCCTCCTCGGGCTCCCAAGTCGCCTCATCGACTGGTTGGCCCCTCCACTGGACCTTCAATGCGAAAACTCTCTTGGTCCTCAACTGGCGATCCCGCCTATCAATAATAGCCATAGACTCTTCCTCGTATCCCAACCTCTCGTCTAGATGAATGGTACTGAAGTCTAACACATGAGATAAGTCGGCGTGATACCTCCATATCATAGATACATGAAAATCTGGATGAACACCCGATAAGCTGGGAGGAAGAGCAAGCTCATAAGCAACCTCCCCAACTCGCCTCAACACCTCAAACGGGCCTATAAACCTTGGGCTCAACTTGCCCTTCTTCCTGAACCTTATAATGCCCCTCATCGGCGAGACTTTCAAGAGAACCTTCTCACTGATCATGAATGATACATCACGTGCCTTCTGATCCGCGTAACTCTTCTGTCTGGATTGAGCCGTGCGAAGCCTCTCCTGAATCAACCTTACATTTTCCAAGGCATCCTTTACCAAATCAGTACCATATAACTTAGCCTCACCAGGATCAAACCACCTGATGGGAGAACGACATCGTCGGCCATATAAAGCCTCAAATGGGGCTATCTCAATGCTGGATTTATAGTTGTTGTTGTAAGAAAACTCGGCCAAGGGGAAGAACAGATCCCACTGCCCTCTAAAGCCAATCACGCATGCTCTGAGCATGTCCTCCAATATATGAACTGTCCGCTCCGACTGCCTATCGGTCCCAGGATGAAATGATGTGCTTAGATCTACACGGGTGCCATCTTACTATGTACGGCTCTCCAGAAATGCAAGGTGAACTGAGGAACTCTATCTGATATGATGGACACAAGCACACTGTGCAACCGAACTATCTCCCGAATGTAGATCTAGGCCAATCTCTCTGAAGTATAAGTAGTGGCTACCGGAATGAAGTGTGCCGACTTGGTCAACTCGTCTACAATAACCCAAACCGCATCAAACTTCCGCAAAGTCTGCGGCAACCCAACTACGAAGTCCATAGTGATGCGCTCCCATTTCCACTCAGGTATAGGCCTCTGCTGGAGTAGGCCCCCCGGCCTCTAGTACTCGTACTTAACATGCTGGTAATTCAGACATCTAGCCACATACTTCACTATGTCTTTCTTCATCCGCCGCCACCATTAGTGCTGCCTAAGGTCACGTTACATCTTCAAAGCACCTAGATGAATAGAATACCGTGAACTGTGTGCCTCCTCTAGAATCATATCCCTCAATCCATCAACATTAGGAATACATAGACGAACCTGAAGTTGCAGAACAACATCCTCGCCAATAGAAACCTCGTTGGCACCACCCTATAGTACCGTCTCCCTGAGAACTGTCAAGTGCGGATCATCAAACTGCCGAGCCTTGATCACTCCTAATAATGAAGACTGAGCAACAACACATGCAAGAACTCGGCTGGGCTCTGAAATGTCCAGCCTCACAAGTCTGTTAGCCAAGGAATGAATGTCCAAAGCTAGTGGCCTCTTCTCCACCGAAATGAATGCCAAGCTACTTGTACTCTCTGCATTACTGCTTAAGGCATCTGCAACCACATTCCCCTTGCCCGAATGATGTGATGTCGTAGTTCTTTAGCAACTCAAGCCATCTACGCTACCTTAAATTAATATCCCTCTGCTTGAAAAAGTGCTGCAAACTACGGTGGTCTGTATAAACCTCACAAGACACTCCATACAAGTAATGCCTCTAAATCTTAAGAGCATGAACAATTGCTTCCAACTCCAAATCATGCACGGGGTATTTCTTCTCATGAACCTTCAGCTGACGTGAAGCATATGCAATAACTCGTCCTTCCTGCATCAACACACATCTCAAGCCAACGCGTGAAGCCTCGCAACAAAATGTATACATCCCCGAACCGGAAGGCAACACTAGAACTGGTGTTGTGGTCAAAGCTGTCTTGAGCTTCTGGAAGCTCGCCTCACACTCGTCGGACCATCGGAAGGGGGCACACTTCTGGGTCAATCTAGGCAACGGGGCTTCAATTGATGAAAAGCCATCCACAAATCGGCGATAATAGCCTACCAATCCCAAGAAACTCCTGATCTCGGTTGCTGAAGTGGGACGTGGCCAACTCTAAACCGCCTCAATCTTCTTAGGATCCACCTTGATACCCTCTCCGGGTACCACATGTCCCAAGAATGCCACAGAATCTAACCAAAACTTAGACTTGTAGAACTTAGCATACAACTTCTGTTCCCGCAATGTCTGGAGCACTAATCTCAAATGCGGCTCGTGCTCCCCCAAGCTACGTGAGTAGATCAATATGTCATTGATGCGAGGCTAGAATTCATGGTTTAACATGTTATATGCCCTACAGTTTATGTGCGTTAATGATAAAAATACACTTTTTAGGTGCATAATAGATTCTATTTCATGTGTAGGTGAATTGGAGATGTAAACCGAGCTAAATGGATGCAAATACATCAAAAATACGCTCAAGCGGCAAGGAGGAGTGCACCGAGCTATAGCCGGGCGCCAGAGCCCAAACGCCTGACCCTGCCTGGCGTTAGCCAGGCGTTAGAGATGAAACGCCTGACCCTGCCTGGCATTAGGCAGGCGTTAGAGCTGAAACGCCAACCTTAGCCTGGCGTTAGCCAAGCGCCAGGTCCCAAATGCTAGGCCCCTGTTCCGGCTAAATTCGAGATTTTGAAGAGTTTAAGTGTCTCCCGGTTGGAATAGAAGTCTCCTACACGTTTACGGTTTATACCAAACATATAAATAGACCCCAAAAACACAACTTGAAGAAGATTGGGAAGGCATACGAAGGATTCGAAGAGAGAAAACCATTGAAGTGACAAAACATTGATTTTTACATCTTTTATTCATTACTTTGTAGTTCAATTATGCGATTTCTTTTTGGGTTTGATTCTTATGAACATGAGTAGCTAAATTCTTTAATCTAGGGTTTTGGTAGAACCCGTTGGGGATGAGTTTGTTGTGATATTAATATATTTTGGTTGATTAATCTCTATTTGTTCAACTACGTTCTTGTTGTAGTTGATTGAAAGGCCCTCAATTAGCTGTGCCTATTTATTATGTATCTACTTGAGAGAGAGTGCATATTTAGGTAATTGTTTGAACAACACCACTCCCAGAGTATAGACGAAAAGTCATAATTGAAGGTTTAGAGGTTGGATTAGAGATAACGATACCTCGGGTGCAATCTAAAGTGAACTGTAAGCAATCTAGCTAGCGTAACTTGAGAGAGTGCGTCTAGTAAATTATCATAATTACTTGAGAGAGATTTATGGTAGATAGAGTGTTCATGATTGATAGAGACAACTAATCAAACTATAAGAAGTATCCGAGAAGGAAGTTCACCAACGGGGGAAACCATAACCTTAGACCTTTATCATAATTGTTTACAACACATTGTTAGTAATTGTTAGTTATTATTATTGTCAGTAGAATTAGTAAAACATCACCAATTTATATTAAAAAGTCTTGAGAGAATTGATTGAGTAAAAGTTGCGTATTCTAAAGACTTGATTGATACGTAAATTCCCTGTGGGATCGACTCTGGGCATAATACCCCAGATTATATTTGCAACGCCCGTTTAGTCTTTTATTAGACATATTTGAGCGTGATCAAATTTTGGCGCCGTTTCCGGAGAATTAACGGTATTATCAATTGAATTGGAAGAAATACAAAATTCTGAAATATAGTCAATTTTCTTTAAAATTTTCGTTTTCACATTGAAAGTTTAACGTTTGCTAAGTGTTGCAGGTGCATGCCTAGAAACTCATCGAGGATTGGTGAAGTAATTGAAGCCTTATCAGGCTCCGAGAAAGTTTTCAGGACCATAAACCGGACCAACCAGAAAAGCAAACATCAACCAATAATTGAACAAATTGAAACAGACATGGAAGATGCACATAACCGGAACAATCATGGGGATGATGTGGTAGACCCAATCGCTCAAATAGGGGCAGAGGCTCTTTTATATGACTGGGCACAACCCACAGCTGAGAACTTGGCCACAACGATACTGGTTCCTCAGATACAGGCCGAGTCTTTTCAGATAACAAATAATATGCTGCACCTATTGTAGAACAAAGGGCTATTCTCAGGGTCATACATTGAAGACCCCCAGCAGCACTTGAAAAACTTCCTGTCAATCTGCAAAACACAGAGGCAGCCTAACGTTACTCAGGAGGCAATAAAACTGTTGTTGTTTCCATTCTCAGTGACTGGTGCTACCCAGATTTGGCTTAACTCACTCCCCATCCATTCCATTACCACATGGGAGGAGTTAGTAAAACAGTTCGTGAACAAGTTTCACCCACCCAACA
>ML378645.1:0-12113 GCA_005239525.1 Nicotiana knightiana
AATTATCTCCTTTCAATTGAACTTGGGTGATAACTAAACCAGGATTGTCATTGGAAGTGATATTGTATGGTGATATTGTCTTCTTTTGAACTACACCTTCCTTCACAACGGCCTGTGTTTCGTCGGCCATAATTCAAGACAAAAAAGCACACTGTTCAAAAGAGAACAAAGATAAATAATAATATTAGACAATGAAGAGTTCTTCAAGAGACTATGGCTCTGATACCATGAAAGATTTGATGCGGAAGACAAAGAACAATATTGGAGGAAAAACTCTTGCTCTTCTCATTAATTCCACNCAGTTCCCAAGTTGGGGAGTACAGGTCCCAGGTCTTTCCTTTCCTCTATGGCAGGATTTGCATGGTTACCTGCTGCTTGTGGCGCCGCTGATGAAGCCACATTCGGAAAGTTTTAATCGGCTCTAATAAGGAAAATATTACACATTCCTAATTAAACTCTAATTCTTTCCTTATCACTAATTCTTTCCTTATCATATACTCATTAAGAAAATTATTTAATAGCATGAATAATAATTGTTATACTAGATTACCGGTTATTGAGAAATTTTCAGAAACCATTATTGTTTAGTGCCTATTAACTTCCTATAGCTACATATACATAATTACTTCTTATAGCTACTATTCAGTTGTTGCAGTAGTGTATTCGATGTATTCGCGGTGCTGTATTCATGAATACAGCAGCAAAAAAGGTCTAAAAATCAGGGTAGTCCAGCTGTACCAGCCTGTATTCACATGTATTCGCGCCATATATTCATCAAAAAGTGCCTAAAATCAGGCAGTCCAGCTGTATGCGCGTGTATTCACATGTATTCGCGCTGCTGTGTTTATGAATACAACAGTAAAAAGTGCCTAAAATCAGGGCAGTCCTGCTGTAGGAGCATGTATACACATATATTCGCGTCATGTATTCATGAATACAGTAACATCAGTCACCTTAAAACAGTATGTCCAGTTGTCTAAGAGAGAGGAAAAACATAAATAGCGTATTTTATGCCTTATTTTATGCCTCTATGATAGTATATACAATAAATACTTATTTTGTTATAAAATATAAAAGATAGCTATAAAAATAAATATTTTAAATAATTTTGATGTATAATAAATAGGGTGTATACTTTTGCTACAAGAGGTAAAATTTTCAGTTTTAAATTAGACAACAATAACCTTTTGATCACTGGAGTTTGAATTTGTGAAATTGTGATTCGGATTATTACCTGTCTCGGGAGAACACAGATTAAAAAAGTTAGATTTATTTATTTTTCAAATTGACAACTTTTAGGATCCCATTCATAAGTTTATTACGTTGGACACATCGAAAATTATCAACCGTATCTTTCTATGATGACGAAGTTACTTTATAAAGACCAGAGTTTTTCCATTCTCGTAATGTGGTGGGGCAAGAAAGAAAAATTTAGTTTTGCTTTTACAAGAAGGATTCTTATTTTAACTGCTGGTGGCAAATAAAATAATCAATTATACCATTTTGTACTATTCTTTGTGAAATATTTTTTTGTATTTTTATTGTTAAGTTTTATATTTTTAAGCAAAACACCAACCAAAATACTTGCATAGTTGATGGAAAAAAATGCAAATGTAGAATACAGATTATTGAGCTGCTTGATGAAAACAAGATTTACATAACATGATAACAAGATTAATGCAGAAGGTAACAATGAGGGAATGCCAAAGATATACACAAACTTTCCTTATTTGGTAATTCCCTCTTTCTATTATTGTACATTGTGAGAATTTGTCAAAATACGACTGACTAACTATTTTTCACTGTTTTAGTTCGACTCATTTCCTTCTGATGACTCTCCTTCCTCCAAAGAACTCAATGAGTCTTGAGATAATTGGCTGCGATATTGCTGCACCACCAAAACAGATGCTGTAGTTGAAAATTCAGAGGATATTAACAAGTTTCCTATAGGCCCCAATTCTGGACATTCACTCTTTTTATTCAAAGCTGCAACCACCACTTGACCTTCAGGCATTCTTCCAACTAGAAATAGATTGCATCTGTTATATGACTTTATTGCTTCAAAAGTTTCTGCACCATCCTTGATTGTCCTCTCTTCGTATTTGATCGATCCGTCCTTTGAGATTCTCTGTTTCAATCCGCTAAGTAACACTTCATCCTCTGGTTGAGCCTCAAGGCTGGAGTTCTGGTTGATGTCTATCTTGACACTGCCACCAGCAACTTCGGGGTCAACAACAAAACGTACCACCACTAGTGTAACACCGGGGTGCTCGGCCATACGCACACCATAGGCAAGTGCTTCGCGGTCATCATGGCCTCCGAAGAACAAGATAGTTATTGTGAAGTCAACGTTGCTAGCGGATACATGAGATGCTCCACCGAGACCTCTGTCGACCAAGATACCGACTGAACATGGTGCGTGCTGAAGAACTCGGCGGTTTACATGCCTAAGATCGGTTCTGGTTGTTTCGAAATGTCCATCAAGTCGTTGGTGCTTGTGGAATGGGAGAATTATCATGGCTACCCTCTTTCTCTCGGCGCTAGTAATAATGTCCTCGTGCATGCTATTCATGGGAGATATTGCTGTTGTTGGTCGGATAGACACTTTGCTAAGATGCTCAAATGTCTCGAAAGCAACCACTACTTGGTTAGAATCTGTAACCTCCTCCCCTTTATTCCAAAAGGGCAGCCCATTCCTTTTAACCTTGTGGACCATCAATATTGCTGATGACCTTTCGGAAAGCTCCATAAGGTGCATGGCATAGACGCGAAGTCCTTCTCTCTTCTCAGTTCCTCGGGAAACTTCAATGAGATTGATCAGTGTAGGAATGTTTCTTGTGCTGTAGAAACATGTTAGCATTCGGACTTGTTTGCTCGTGTCTTTCCTCTCTATTGTTCTATGCTTGTATTCGGTCATAGCTAATTTAGCTGGCTTGTATATTGATATCACAGTAGGAGTTGTGATGAACGTTGTGAAGAGAGCCATCAACACCATGATTGCAAATGTCTGATCATTCAGTACCTGCAAAAATGATGAGCCAAAACCATGTAAGCTTACAACTAATAAACTCATGAATTCAACAAATTAGGAGTGAAGTGTGAAGATACATACTCCTCTGTCTTTGCCAATATTAAGAACAATGAGCTCGACTAAACCTTTAGTATTCATCAAGAAACCAAGAGTCAGAGCCTCCTGCATAGGCATCTTGCAAAGGAGTGAGACGACAACGGTGCCAACAATCTTCCCGAAGCATGATGTAAATATGACAAGAACAAGAAGACCCCATGATTGAGCCCCCTGAATAGTGGCTACATTCGTTTTCAATCCACTAGAAACAAAGTAGAGAGGAAGGAATAAACCTGATACAAGGTCCTCAACTTTTTCCACAAGTGCGCCTGCAAATGGTCCTTCCTTTGGGACAAGAACACCAAGCACAAAAGCCCCAAATAGGGCATGAATACCAATAGTATCAGTGACAAATCCTGCAGCCAAAACTGCTGCTAGTGTAGCACACACATATATCTCATCTACATGCTCACCATCCGAACAACGTCTAGCCATCCATTTAAATATAGGAGGACCAATGAATATGCAGAGCAGCACAAAACCAGCCCCGCACAAAAGGACCCAAAGTGAAATAAGGGGAGAACTAGTAGTACCTGAGAGGGCAATAGCAAGAGCAAGCAAAATCCATGCAGCCACATCATTGACTGCTGCAGCAGACATGGCCATTCGACCAACATCTGTTGTTAAAAGTTTGAGCTCAGCTAGAATACGAGCCAAAACAGGAAAGGCAGTGATAGAGAGGGCCACTCCCATGAACACCAGAAAAGGGCCTTGATTAACCCCTTTTGATATAGTAGCTCTGAGAACAACGGATGTTCCTATTCCTAATACAAAGGGGAGACTGATTCCAGCAACAGCAATACATAGAGCTTTCTTTCCAGTCCGACGAAGAGACTTCGGATCTAACTCCAGACCAACAAGGAAAAGAAAGAAAAGGAGGCCAAAGTTTGCTAAAGTATCCAACACTGTTAGGCTCTTTGGTGGAAATATTGTATGCAGATACTTCTCGTTGCGACCTAGAGCAGATGGACCTAGTAAAATTCCTCCCTGACGAAAACAAAAAAATCCAATGTCACCTCTTTCTTCCACTAGAACTAAGACTGTTACTGATAGTTGTTCCAATAGAGCAGTAAATCATGTGAGCAGAAATATGCAAGAATCTCCAAAGATCATCTAAATGTGGTTGAGTTCATTAAAGAACTTTCATAACTGGAATATAACACAAATCATACTATCCCACAATGTTAAATGTTTCCATGCACATGGAGCCAAATGTAGTTGACTTCATTAGAGAATGCAAGCAAAAAAGCAAGAAACACTCACAATAATCTCAGCAACAACACGTGGCTGTCTCAGTGGCCGGAGAAGATAGGCAAGAGCACGAGTGAGAACAAGTACTAAACATATCTGTACAATGGCAAGAGGAAGTGCATAATCCAACGGATCGTCCCCTTGGAATACTCCATTAGATGTAGCTTTCATTGGTGTTGGACATTTCAAGGGTGCTGCTGGTGTAGCCATATCTGAGCTCAGATAAAACAACTCCAAATCAACAAGAAACAGCCAAAATCTTCAATACCTGCATATCATGATCATGTCCAACACCAATTAAACTATCTGGAATTACCCTATATAGCACATATTAGGAACTCTATTAAATTTTTGACTGTAAAATATATAATCCTTAAGGCCAAGGATTTACACATTTCCCATGTGACAAGTAAATCTAATGCTCCAAAGTGCACAGCACGTACTTCAGATGCAACTGAAATAAATATTTAAAAATGGAGTTGGTAAAATATAAACATATAATATTCTTTTCTGTCCCACTTCAACAATGATACTTGAAAAAAGAACCCCTCTTAATCTCACAACTTTTATCTTTACAAGGGACCCAAAGCATCTAGCTAAAGTACAAACTTTAAAAAACAACTTTAGGAAAAACACATGTTGTGGTTTCAGTTTAAGGCTTGAAAAAAGAAACAATGGAATTATATTAATCTATATAAGGTACTGGAGCCACTTTATAAAGGTGTTTTTCTCGTTAAAATGATGAACACTTGTACTAAATATACACAACAAAAGTGCCACACCCCATTCCAGTCCTCAAAGTTTCCACATCCTTTTTATTAAAAAGTGCAAACTTCTAAATTGGTTACTCCCTTCCTTTTTCCTAGTATTATATAATTTTCGCGTTTCGAGAACATGGGTGCATCATTGATACTTCTGGAAAACTAAAATAAAAGGATGTGTCGTAGTTAAAAAAAAAAAAAGGAAAAGAAAAGCTTAAGAATAAGGAATTAAAGCATTAATTTTGAGGGTATTCAATCCCGTGACCTTAAGTTAGCAAGAAATAAGGGGCCCAAATCAGTGAACTACTTTGCCTCGTTTAACTATGAGTCCCATCAAGTAATAATAAGTTATTTTTCGCAATTACGTACATAATATATTTGATATCGTCTAAGGACTACGGGTTCACGTGAACCACAATTTACACGGGGGATCCGCCTCTGGATGCCATAACAACCGAAAACTCTGGACAAAATAGTAAAACAATGGATGGAAAAATACATTGAAAACTCTGCACAAAATAGTAAAAAAAAAATGGACGAAAAAAGATATATTGAAAATCTGCAAAAACTACAGTCTAAAACGTGTTGTCTCTTTCTGTTTCCACGAACCATCCTCCTTACCATTTCGCTTCTCTGCCAACTTCCTAAATTTAAAGTCCTTCAAAATTACCCAAAAATCCAAAATCACCAACCACCAAACGACAATCCTATCCCTCATTTTCCATCCAAATTTTCATAAAAAGCCAAAATCTGGGTCTTGTTCAAAATAATACCACAAGACTTTTCGAGCATGAGGTGGCGGATCTACAGGGCAATGTGCGGGTTTCAGGAAACCGAGTAACTTTTGCACCGTCCTTGTATATGTATTAATAAATTCATTAAATATCTATTAAATATTTGATTGTGAACTCAGTTACTAAGTTAAGATCGTTATAAGAACCCATAAATTTCAAAGTCCGGATCCGCCGCCAAAAAGTCAAAAGTCATGCGCTTAATTTACGTGTATATATATATATATATATATATTAATGACACTGGCTATGTTTCTCATTAACCTTTCATCAGTCAACATGCACTCAATATTCACAATCTCAAACAAGATAAAGTCGACTATATATGAATTCATAATATTCACATTTCGTTTTATTCAGACCGATTTTAAATATAATTTATGCATTTAGAAATTACGTAAAAGGTTTATAAACACAATAATTTTCAAGAAAAAGAAGGAGAGAGAACCTGAATCTTGGAAACTTGGAGAAGTTTAAAAGAGAGATAATAATAATAATAATAATAATCAATTGGCCTTCACTGTATCATCCTCTTTTAGAAGATAAATTGATAGGAGGATAGGAGATAGTTTTTTTTTTTTTTTTTTGGTGAAATAGAAAAAGAGATGATTGATATTTAAAATAACGAAGAAGAAATGAAGAGTTCCAAAGAGTGAGGAAAGGAACGAGAATAAGAGCACGCCCATACACTGGCCTTTGGTCCTCCGTATTTGTAGAGCCGCGAAAATGTGTGTTATTATTATTTTGCCCTTGGTTTCTATGTTTATTTACGGAAAAAACATATTCAGGCGTGTGAACATTTTTTTTTTTATAATTATTATTATGAAAAAAACAAAGTTGGAGTATTTTCAAAAATAGAAGGAAATAATTTTAATTTTTAAGAAAGAATATCTGTGTACAAAACATGTTACCATGCGTATGGAAAATTGTATTTTAAGTTATGAAAGGGGAATATGTTTACTCGTAAAATGGTATAGTTGAATTTATACGTGATTTTTAGACAAGTGAATTAATTTGATCCTGAAATAAGATAACAACTGAAGAATTTAGCGTTGAAATGTAGATGAAACAACAGAGATGACAATTCCTGGAACAAGGTTTTAAGATATAACAATGATGAGATCGAAAAGCAAGAAAATAAGATTGTATTAAGCTTTGTATAGAATACAATGTTAGTTTAGCCAGGAAATTTGTGTCTCGTAAAATGATCACTAAGCTCATTATTTATAACTATAAAGAATGTACTAGGGTCGTGCACTTCTTTAATGTCAATTATGAGGAGCGTTGATGAAGATGTAACGATGAACATAAATACTAAATTTTCTGTAACGGGTCATCGCTCTTAATGCTACAGAATATTCCGGGACATTTGTATCTATACCCGCTTTTTGTGTCACGTTTTAACTTGTGCCCGCTTTGCAAAAAAATTTGCAAGTGTACCCACTTTTTCGCATAACTTCAGCATACGGGGCTGAAGTAGCAAAGACAATCAAGCAAAACTTCAGCATTCTAGTAGACGGGCCTGAAGTAGCAAGTGTGCTGAAGTTTTTGTTCTTGTAACTGGGAACTTCAGCTCTAGAGCTAAAGTTTTTGTTTTGTAACTGGCGAACTTCAGCTCTAGAGCTGAAGTTTTTTTGTTTTGTAACTGGCGAAATTCGGCTCTAGAGCTGAAGTTATTTAGTTCATTTGTAAAAACTTCAGAACTACATAAGCTGAAGTTTTTGAAAGCTTTCTAACATACTAGATAAATAAATCATAAATTATCATAAATCAGATTGCCAACAGTACCTAAATCATAAATTTTGAAAACAATAAACATGAAAAGAACAGAATTATCATTGTCTACTAACTTACGTACGTGGAAATATTCATAAATTATTGTCTACTAACTTATGTAGTTATTTATAATTTATTTTTAAATAATTAGATAAACATATTTATGGCAATCATCTCATGAACTGAAGTTCCATAGCAGCACCAACAAGAGCAGAAGAAAGAAAAAGAAGAAGAAGAAGAAGAAGAAGAATACGAAGGAGGAGAAAGAGGAGGAGAAAGGGGACTGAAGTTATTTAAAAAGTGAGTATAAGTTAAATGGGGGCGGCCAAATAGGGGACCTGTGCAATTTTTACGAATATTCCTTATTAGATGTTACCAGACGCAACACACTTAATGCCCTTATGAACGTTACCCCTTCCGTTAACAATCAGAATAGTTGTGTTCGGTCTTCGACTATTCTCGTCTTCGGTTGCACGTGTCCCCTTCTTAAGTGGCCACATGCCATAATATATTTTACTTAATACAGAATAACGACAACTTTATTGATAAAAGGGATTGAATTCAGTAACTATATATTTCGTTAAATCTTTTATCTAATATTGTCTTAATCATTAGGAAAAACGTCTCGCTTATAGCCCTGAAACTTAACGGAGTTTCAAATTGAGATTATTTGTAAATTATAGTCAAAAGTTGATAGATAAATTTGGATATTTTTTCTCGATAAATTTTGAACTATGGAGTTCAGTCATTTCGTGATGGAGCTCCGTTAATAACAGGAGCAAATGCGAGACGTTTTGTAACGATAAGGGGTGAACAGTGACGGATATAGTGTACTAGTTATGGGTTTATTCAATGCGGAGTAAAAATTTATGTACAAAAATTCATCAAAACTATAAAAATAGTAAATGTGAACTCATAACTTTAAAAATATAACGGGTACAATTCTAAAAAATTTATACACATAAAATTTAAATCATGAATCCGCTTCTGGAGTAAATGGATCAAAAGCGCAACGAAAGGCAAAATTAGTTAAATTTCTGATTGTCGGAGCTTTTCACTTTGAAAATTGATTTCAAATGTTTTCAGCATCCAAAGTTTGTCTTAATAATTGTAGTTGTTTGAATTTTGGATAATTGTTGTAGGCGTTTGGACATAAGAATTGTAAAATTCCAAAAAATAGTGAAAAGAATTTTCAAGTGAAATGATATTTGAAATTTAGAGTTGTGTTTGGACATAAATTTCAGTTTGGGTTGTTTTTAAAATTTTGTGAGTGATTTGAGAGAAAATTTTAAAAAACAATTTTTTGTAATTTTTCAAATTTTCGAAAATTTTTAGAATACAAAATTAAAAATTTTATGAACAAACACTAATTTAAAAAAAAAGGTAAAATTATTTCGGAAAAAAGAAAAAAAAAAATTTATGTCCAAACGGGCTCGTAGTTTTATTAAGTTTTCTATTATATCCCGGAAAAAGTTGTTTCTCATAGAAGCTTTCATGAAAATTCTACCAAATAGCGTATGCTTTTTTTGGGGGGAAGAGTTTGCAAAGTTTTCCAAAACAGACACCTCTGGATTTCAAATTTCCGTGGTAAGTAACGTATTTGATTGGACGGCAAAAAATAATTATATTCATTAGTCAAAAATATAAAAATATATACTCATTATTTATAAATATGTACGTATATATTAATATATAAAAAATATATTTTTTTATCGGTATTATTTTTGGAGCGGCCGTACAATATAATTTTCTCTATTTTCTTTTACTTTTCTTTTGTTATCGTCATCCTTGCAAGTGTTGACGATTGGAGTTGCAAGTTTTCTTTTTCTAAACAAAACGTTGGAATTATAATACTCCACTTGCTGTTGCACATGAGAAGTCAAATGAATTTTCCATTATTAGATGATCTTCAAATTAAATAGTGCAATTATGTTAGTGCAATTAATTTTAAATCTTTTGACGAAAGTCAAAGAAAAGTCTATGTGGATTATTCACCACATAATATAAGTTCTTAAAGTTTCATTATCACTTAACCAAAATCCATGTACACATATCATATGTGTGTGTAACAGTGTTAATAACTAAAATGTGGAAAAAGGTATTAAATAAATAAATCATTAGTGATTATATCTTCGGGTTTTCTTATTTTACTAATACTAGGACATTAATTATAGTTAACATCAACATCCAAATAAACAATGGAAAACTTTACGAATTTATAATCGGTACAATTAATTTTTTTTTCTGAGTAAAAAATTGGGGATTTATTTTCACAATCGTTAAACTTGGTTTTTGTTTATCCTAAAAATTGAGTAACAAGTAAACTTGTACGTGATTTTAAGAATATGTGATACAATTTGATACAGAATGATAAATCGGATCAATTACGAAAGTAAAAGATATAAAAAGATTAATACAAACCACACAAGTTTGAACAAATCCCCCGAGCCAGAAATAGTATAATTGATAGTATTATAGATGTTGCAGTGGAATGAACTATGACAAAGATATAAATAACAATATATAACCTTTTGATATGAGTTACAACGCGTTGCATGAATTATCAAGTTCCCCTTATATATTAGGGGAGGTCTACCCTTTAAGATATTATTTTATTGTTCTATAAAAGGCATAAGTCCCTGATTTGCTGACAGTTGGTTCCCCTTTTGAGCCGCTCTGTGATTTCCGCCACAATGATTGATTAATGATGAGAATTACGGACCCCTTCCGGTTGAGTTGGCAAAACTTTCTTCGAGACTGTTAGAAACAGGACGGGTCATGCCTTCGGCAAACTCGAGGGCAAATCTGATGGTTTTAGTGGCAATTTTGATTGTGCTTTGAGTTCGGTCATAATTACCATGTGTAGATCTAGGTAGGTGGTGTCGGTCGTCAGATTGATCCTTAAGATCGACTTCACTCGATCACTGATATTTCGGCCCTGGCCTAATCAAGGAGTTTGGAAGCTGGATTGAATATCGAGCTCGATTTTACCCGTATACAGTTTATGAATGAAGTTACCAGAACATAAACCTTCACCAACACAATTCATCACGTAGATTTATCATTAATTTAAGTGAACTTTAGATGGACGTTGTTCCTGGTAAATACTAACTCTTTCTTTGCATACATCGAATTAAATAGATATATATTTTACATAAAATTTATTTGTCATGACACAATTTCGGAGTCGTGATGGCGCCTGTCGTGGAACCAGGCAAACCTCCTTTTTTAACTAAGCTAAATTCAATTTCCAATAAAAATACGATTTTTTAAACGAATTTATTAATAATACTAAGAATCTGAAGTTTAAAAACAATATTTGAAAACTAAATTTAAACCTCCAACCCCGGATCCGATGTCACTCAGTCATGAGCTACTATAACATAAAGCAAAGAAAAGGAGAAACGGACAACATTGTCTCAAAATACAGAACAACAGGTAGAATAAGAAAGAGAAGACGAGGTCGCGATCGCCAACTGCTACCTCGATAACTCCAATGAAAATGCTGACCGCTGCTTAGTATCCACTACCGGATCACGGTGTACCTGGATCTGCACACAAGGTGCAGGGGTAATGTGAGTACACCAACTCAGAAGTAACGAACCCAAACTATGGGATGAGAAGTAGTGACAGACAAAACCTTAAAATTTCACAATAAATAATATGCAGAATTTAGACATGCTAACAGTTTATCAGGATGAGTAAATATGCCAAGTATGCCAATATACTCTACATGCCATCATAAAATATATGTATGAAACCAGTATGGATATGCACATAGTGCCCACAACTCTTGTATTGGTAAAAAAGAGTTTCACACGTAAGCCAGCTTTTGACAACTCAGCTAGTCACGTGGACACGGAAAAACACGATAGCTGGAAATAACTCTTTGAAGAGGTATAGTACAAAGAGACACGGTTCAGTAAACCCACGAACTTATCAGCCATGGGAATTCCAATTTGATCAAAACGGGAGAGAGGAACGGTCAGAAGGAATCTAGACAAAGCTACGAGAAAATTCATGAACCCACAACTGATTACTCGAACGTTATGTAATTGAACCCCTATTTACCGTTATCCTTTGTAACGCCTCATTAATGTCATAATTAGTCATTAATGAGTAACCATAGCAGTAGTCGTACGTTATAAGAATCTCCTATATAAGGGAGGGAAATACAACTTGTAAAGGCATCTGATTCTCGAAATAGAATCAACTACGATCTTTTATTTCTGTAATATTGTCTATTATTCATTTTTCCATTATCTCGATTATCAGTAACCCGTATTCATCTTAAAAATAAGCTTTAGTCAACGGGTCTAATTCTTTGGTTAAACAAATTGGTTCCGTTACCGGGAATCTGATAATCTTTGTTTACTTTCCAAGTGATATCCTTTGAATTATGTCAAA
>ML378645.1:16429-31758 GCA_005239525.1 Nicotiana knightiana
AGTTCGAATGGACTGAAGAATGTCAGCAAGCCCTCAAGAACCTAAAGATTTATCTATCGAAACCACCAGTGCTTTCAAAGCCGAAAGAAGGGGAAAGATTGTACATCTACCTGGCTGTCTCAGAAATTGCTGTAAGTGCAGTATTGGTAAGAGAAGAAAAAGGTAAACAATCACCTATCTATTATGTAAGTAAAACTTTGCTAGATTCTAAGACTAGATATCCACATATGGAAAAGTTAGATTTAGCTTTAATAATGACATCTAGAAAATTACGACCCTATTTTCAATGCCACCCAATCACTATTGTGACTTCATATCCTTTAAGAAATATTCTTCATAAACAAGAATTATCAGGAAGATTAGCCAAGTGAGCCATAGAACTAAGTGAGCATGAGATAATTTATCACCCTAGGACTGCAATTAAGTCTCAAATACTAGGTGATTTTGTTGTTGACTTTAGTAATGGCATTGTATCTGAAGTAGAAAAAGAGTTACAACTCTTTAACGGTGTTAATCCAGGCCTGTGGACCTTGTTCACTGATGGTTCTTCAAATCTAAAAGGCGCTGGCTTAGGCATAGTCTTAATATCACCCACGGGTGAAAAGACACGACAAGCTATAAAGTGTTATCCTATCACTAACAATGAAGAAGAGTACAAAGCTGTTATTGCACGGCTTGAACTTGCACGGGAGCTCTCAATCGAGCAAATTGTGATCAATATCGACTCCCAAATGGTAGTAAATCAAATACAGGGGACTTACATCGCTCGAGAAACGAGAATGCAATAGTATCTTGAAAAAGCACTAAAGCTCGTGAGACAATTCAAAACATGGAAGGTAGTGAAAATACCTAGAGAGGAAAATGCGGAGGCAGATGCATTAGCTAACCTCGCAACAGTCACGGAAGTAACCAACAAAGACAATGCAATTGTCGTTCAACTATTTCATTCAATAATAGACCAGGACAGGAATGAGGTAACTTTCAACAACCTAACCTTGGACTGGAGAAACAAAATTCTTAATTTTTTGTAGAATGGCACCGTACCTGAAGACGGGAAAGCGGCTCAAGCACTATGCCGCAAAGCTGCACGGTACTGCCTTATTCACAACTTACTTTATTGCAAGATGTTCGGAGGACCCCTAGCTAAATGCCTTGGGCCTAACCAAACGGAATTTGTGATGAAAGAAGTCCACGAAGGACACTGTGGAAATCACTCAGGGGCAAGATCCTTAGTGAAAACACTAATCAGAGCCGGATACTATTGGCCTAAGATGGAAGAAAAAGTCGAGAATTTCGTATCCAAATGTGACAGATGCCAAAGGTTTGCCAATAACATGCATCGACCAGCGGAATTATTACATCCAATAATATCCCCATGGACTTTCATGAAATGGGGGATGGTTATAGTAGGACCTTTACCTACGGCTAAAGGACAGGTACGATTTTTACTCGTACTAACCGACTATTTTACAAATGGGTAGAGACAGAGGCGTTCAAACAAGTGAGAGAAAAGGAAGTTAAAAGCTTCTTATGGAGAAACATAATATGCCGCTTTGGAATACCAAAGGAAATCGTGTATGATAATGGCCCACAATTCATAGGCTCACAAATCACAGAATTATTTGAAAGTTGGCAAGTCAAGCGGATCACTTCAACGCCGTACCACCCCGTGGCAAATGGTCAAGCTGAATAAACGAATAAGGTCATCATCAACAATATAAAGAAGCAGCTAAATAAATCCAAAGGAAACTAGCCTGATGAATTACTAGCGGTACTATGGGCATACAGAACAACCTCAAAAATAGCCATGGGAGAAACTCCGTTCGCACTTGTTTATGGCTCAGAAGCCTTAATACCTGTGGAGATTGGCGAACCAAGCATAAGGTTCTCAACATCCACAGAAGGTGAAAACGACGACGAACTAAGGATCAACCTGGACCTGCTCGAACCACGGAGAGAAGCAGCATTGATACAGATGGCAACTCAAAAACAAATCATAGAGCGCTATTGCAACCGTAAAGCTCATCTCAGGTACTTTAAAATTGGAGACTTCGTCCTCAAAAAAGTCTTTCAATCAACAAAAGAAGCAGGTGCAGGAAAGCTAAATCCAAACTGGGAAGGACCTTACAAAATCCGAGGATAGCCGGAAAAGGCGCCTATGAGTTGGAAGCTATGGACGACAGAGTTCTACCAACAAGCTAGAACGCCATCCATCTAAAGAAGTATTACTTCTAAAAAGAAAAGAATACCCCCCGTCAGGTATCACACGTTCGATTTTATTTTGAACATTTAAAAATTTTACTAACTTTTTTAGATGATAGGCACAAAGCTAACCCATCACCAGATGATGATATTAGACCTGCAAAGACGCGAGGAAATAACACAATTCCCGGTCTAGGGTTACACTTTCTGATGGACGTTTTAAAAGGGTTAAGCAGTCATCATCTAATAAACTATATACCTTCGAGTCCAGAATGTTTTTCCTTTTCAAGAAAAGGACCACAAAGAAAGGAATAATCAAGTGCTCGAGATTTCATTCTTTAAAGCTCAAACACTTGGGGGACTATACAGTATGGAAGGCTAAGACGAAGCAAAGAAGACTATCAGAAAGTCAAAAGCTCGAGCCTGAAGACCCATCTACCCAACGAGACAAGTGACACGAGCAGAATCGAAAGAAATCAAAAGAGCCATCCAAATACAAAGCCTAATGCAAAAAGCAAAAACCTTCGAACATATTCAGGTTGAAAGGCAAAATGTCAGTCACGAGAAAGAAATGTACATCTTTATACTCATTCAAAAAAAATTTTATCAAATAAAAACAGTTATGGATAAGAAAACATTTCCCTCGTATTTATTAGAAAACTGTTACTAAACAGTTACGGGTAAAAATCCCAATCTTTATAAAAACTGTTACTAGTGAAAAACAGTTATTTCCTTGTATTAATATCGAAAAACTGTTACCTATGAAAAACAGTTACGAAATACAAGAGTATATCAAATCTGTTAAACAAAAACAGTTGCAAACATGAGTTTTAGACGATAACCAAACACATGTAAAATGTCATGGAAGTTCAAACAAAAAACTTTCCTTGGAAACATTCTTAAACATGTGTAAAATTCCTATCACTCTATTGCATTATCATGAAGTTGAGACGTCTTCTTCATGTCAATTATAAAGGGCCCTCTTCCATAAACTATGCCTATTACAAAAAGGCACACATTTAATATGACACCATACCTATTATAAAAAGGGTACGACTAGTCTAAAGCATTCTACATGCAAAACTCGAAGGTAAAACTAAAAACCTCGAAAAATAAAGCATGCAAAAGACTTAAAGAGTGAAACAAAAACTCAACAAAAGTCGAACTGATATTTATATATTAAAAACGGCTAAAACTAAGTATTAACTTATACTTAGCCGTATAAGATTTTTATATTTACATTGTGGTGCCCCTAAGTTGTCATTTGGGGACTTAAAGGAAATCCAAATTTACCCCCGATGGGACTAGGGGTAAGCACCAATTGATACAAAGAAAAAGAAAAAAAGGGTAAACTAACTAGATATTTTCAAAGAGAGAGGTTGACTTCAGAGGCGGAAGGAACTGGAGCAACTGAAGATGAAGAGGCATGAGCGGCTGGAATCTCACCATCAGGTGAAGAGAGGTTATGACCCTGTTGAGCCTTCTCCATGGCTTCCTTAGTTTTGGCTATTTCAGCACTAAGTTCAAAACCCTCTTGACTCATCTCCATCAATGTGTCAAGGCGAGAATTCATATACGCCCAGATCACATCGACAACAGCCACCTCTTCCAAATCTTCATAATCTTGTGCCCACACTTGAAGTTCAACTCTCAGCCCGTCCTTTTCCGCCTCCACAGCTTCATGAACGGCCCTTAATGGAACAATCGACTTCTCTAAAGCTTGAGATTTGTCTAAAGCCCTTCGAAGATCTTCTTGAGTGCGAGTGAGTGATTTCACGAGCTCGCCTGAGTATTCTTCCTTCTGCCCCAACAAGTTCTTTAAGTCTCTAATCTCCTCTGAGGCACGGGACAGCTGCTCCGCAAACAAAGACTCCAGAACACTCTGGTCTTTGTCAGCTTGACTGCAAGAATCCCGCTCCACTGCCAGCTCTGCTGCCATAAGTCTCATCTGTCGCTTCAAGGTACTCCTCTCTTCTTCTAAAGCGTCCATGTCAATCCTTAAGCTGTCATACTGTGCTTTCCAATTATCAACTCCTGCTTGCAACTCTCTTATCTCTTGGTCTGTGTTTGAAATCCTCTTCATAAGCTCCATGCGTATGAGGTTAATCTATAAGAAGTAAACCAATTAGATATGGTAAATTTCATATATGAGAGTGAAAGAGGATAACTTACACCATACCTTCAAAGAAGTATGCACGACCTCATTTGCCCATGTAAGAGCACCGTGGCTAGCTAGATTTTATTTCTCAGCGGGACCTATTAAAGGCTTGAGCCACACTTCAGGATCACCCGTCTTCTTGAAAAGGTTTCCCTCAGCTGGAACTTCTATTACCACCTGCCGCATCTCTCTGCTGGAAGACCCTACTTCCCTAACGGAAGGCATGGAAGCAGGCAAAGATGGAACAACAACAGGCACAGAAGTTTGAGGAGCTGGAGAAGCCATGGGCAAAGGAGAAGGCACGGAAAGTTGAAGAGTTGAAGAAGTTACAGGTAGAGCAGCGGCAAAAGTTGAGATAGCCAAAAGAATAGAAGAAACTTCTTCTCTCAAAGAAGCAGGAAAGACAGTAGACAAAGGGACGTCATCAGGAGCGAGATCAATACCACCATGAATAGGGGAATGTGGAACATCATCAAAGACAGGGGGCTCAAGCGCAGACATGGAAGGCAAGGTTGAGGCAGCAGGCTCGTCATCTAAAACCATTCTCCTTCTCCTTGTCCTTTGCACTAAAGCACCCTCTTCCTCTTCGTCCATGGAACGAGATTCACTAATCTTCCTCTTCGTGGAAGATGAACCAACGATAATTTCCTGGGCTTGAGCCAAGGACATCTTCAGGATAGAGGAAGCAGACACCCCACGAGTAGAGAATCTTATTAAAAAGGGAAAAAATTTAAACGACAGAAGGAAAAAAGACTCGAGTAAGGAAAGAAGCAAGAACAAAAGCTTCACTTACCGTGGGTCTTTAGTCTTTACTTGCCAACCGTACCTCCCAGCGAGGTACTTCCAAGATCTTTCTTCAGAAGAAGCAACAGATAACAGTTTTTCTACCCAATCACGAATACTGGAGACATTTTCGACAGTATTCATGATTGCTGAAAGGAGAAAAATAAACAGACACGGTGTTAAATAAAACATCTCAAGTCAAAACAAGAAAAAGTAAATGTAAGCCAAAGAATACTCACGTGTGCGATTCCACTTCTCAGGGAAGGGAAGATTTTCTTCACCCACTAAACCAGCAGTGAGTACAACAACATAACGAAGGTACCAACCCCTATCCTTATCGTCTCCAGGGTTTACTAACACTCTTTTGCTCCTAGCAGTCAAAGTAAAAACCCCTTCACGAAATAAGGTAGGAAAGTAGAGGTGAATAATATGGTTGAAGGTAAAAGGAACCGAGGCTAAAGAAGCCAAATTCCTAAGGCATGCGACAACTCGCCACACAAGCGGGCCAACTTGTCCGAAGCATATATTGAAAAAACGGCAAAACTCAATTATAACTGGGTCAATGGGGGGTCTAAACCCTAAAGTGAAGGGATAAGTATAAACAAAAGAATATCCCGTCTTGTAAGACGTTATTCTTTGATTACTATTCGGAATATAGACAGGAAAGTCAGATTTACATGAGCACTCCCTTCGAACAAGGGAAATTTGACCCTCAGTTATAAGGGTTGGGTATCTTTCTACACTATCAAGAGAAGAAGACTGATCTACAAGAACTTGACTATCCCTAGCGAAAACAAACTCAGCAGGGACAATTTCATCGACTCCAGGTTCATGAAGGCGTTCACCTCTACCTCTAGACGAAGATCGAGAAACCCTAAATCTCGGAATAACTGGAGATCTAGTGGAAGAAGAAGGAACTATTTGAGAAGAAGAAGATCCCCTCGAAGGAGTGGACCCTAGACTTCTAAGTCTACCACCCCTCCGACTCCTAGTCGGAGCAGAAGATGGCGCTAAGCTTTCAATGTCTATTATTCTTTGAGGTTGGTTTGAAGAAGACATGTTTACAAAGGCAAAGAAAAAAGTTTTTTTTTTACAGAAAACAGAAGTAGAAAACTGTTTCATGGAAGCAAAGAAAAGAAAACATGTATTTATACTTGAAGAAAACCGTCAAACATGATGAAAAAGGAAAATAATGATGACAAGTCATAATTGAAGATGTCACTTCAGAACTGGCACAGCCACAAAAAGCCTAAAATGTGCTGAGTAAATGCAGAACCAATCCGAAAAGGACACGTGGTATGAGCATTAAATGGAAGTGACAAACGACGCCTATGGTACAGAGAAGGATACAATGATTCAAGGAAAAGCGGCGGCAAAATATTCCCGCCATAAATGAATATCCACTTACCAAATATTAATCGTTAAATATATGGTAAGTGGGGGGACTATCTGTATTGGTAAAAAAGAGTTTCACACGTAAGCCAACTTTTGACAACTCAGCTAGTCACGTGGACACGGAAAAACACGATAGCTGGAAATAACTCTTTGAAGAGGTACGGTACATAAAGACACGGTTCAGTAAACCCACGAACTTATCAGCCACGGGAAGTCCAATTTGATCAAAACGGGAGAGAGGCACGGTCAGAATGAATCTAGACAAAGCTACGGGCAGATTCAAGGACCCACANAAGCAGTCGTACGTCATAAGAATCTCTTATATAAGGGAGGGGAATACAACTTGTAAATGCATCTTATTCTCGAAATACAATCAACTACGATCTTTTATTTCTGTAATATTTTCTATTATTCATTTTTCCATTATCTCGATTATCAGTAACCCGTATTTATCTTAAAAATAAGCTTTAGTCAAAGGGTCCAATTCTTTGGTTAAACAGCTCTCCCACAGAAGTCCACTCAGTACTATATATGGCTCTCAGGCCCAGGGAAGTTCCATCCCGGAATATGCATAAACACCAGTGACCGTAGTCACTCCGTACTGAGGAAAAAGGCCAGTCCATCCCCCACGGAGAAGATCCATCTCCGGAATACAACACTCGGACAATTTCCGTATCAAGGGAAGATCCATCCCTCTCATAACATAAGCTTCGGACAAGATCCATGCCCAGGGAAGATCCATTCCTCACATAACATCAGCTTCAGACAAGATCCATGCCCAGGGAAGATCCATCCCTCATCATCGATGCGCTCACTGGGGGTGTAAAGACTCCGGAGGGGCCCTAGTGGCCCAAGCGCCATATGAAGCCAACGAAGACATGATTTAAATATCGCTGCAGTGTGCAGTCCATTCTCATAACTATCTCAATAACAGGCTCTCGGCCTCACTCAGTCATTACTCTTCAGTCTCACTCACATGGATCAGAAATGCCTCCATCAGCCCGACACAATGATAAGTATGCATGTAATTAACAATACTGAGACTGAGATATGAAGTGATATGTTATAACAAGACTGAGTATATGACATCAAATAATCACAAAATGATACAGTAATATGCGACCACTCGGGTCTCAGCATTTTCGGCGTGAAGCCTAGAATTTATACTTAACATGATTTCTAACAGGTTCACAATTACCACATTAACAGAAGCACATATATCATCAGGGAATAATCACTAAGCGGTGCCGTCGGATAAGCCACGCTGCAAATACTCGGTGCACGCCCGTCACTTGGCAAGTGCGTCACCTCAACAATAGTCATAAATCATTTAGCTCGGGGTTTGGAACCCTCAGAATCAAGTTTGGAAATGTTACTTACCTCAAAACCGACTTTAATACTATTCCGCAGTGCCTTTGCCTCTAAATCCGGCCTCTGAGTGCTCCAAATATACCAAGTTTAGATTTTTATCTTCAATTTATGCTTAAGGAATGAATTCCAATTGAAAAGTACCAATTTAGCTCAAAAACCCGAAATTGGTAAAAACCCGACCCCCGAGCCCGTGTCCCGAAACTCAGAAATTTTTATACAAAATTGTTCTTCATCATCTCACGAGTCCGTACATATGAAGAACACTAAAATCGGAGTTCGTTTGACCCCTCAAATAAATCCCTAAATGTCTCATAATCTCAAGCCCTAAACCTCCTCTTTCTACTGATATTATGTTCTATAATCATCCATAAATGAGTTTAATGATTAAAACACTTACCTATATGAAGAACACTGATTTTCCTCTTCAAAAATTGCCTCAAGAGCTTCTTCCCGTTCAAAGATGGTGTTAAAAGGTCTAATGGTCGCTGAGGGTTTCAATTTATGCTTTCTGCCCAGGGGTTCCGCACCTGTGGCCCATGTCTCGCACCTGCGGGATCTCACCTGTGGCCAAAACAATCGCACCTGCGACTTTTCATTAAACGACCTAACTCCCCACCTACGATCGACCTCCCGCACCCGCGGCCTCGCAGGTGCGGCAACTAACTCGCACCTGCGGAATCTTCTCACCAGTATACTCTACATGCCATCATGAAATATATGTATGAAACCAGTATGGATATGCACATAGTTCTCACAACTCTCCCACAGAAGTCCACTCAGTACTATATATGGCTCTCAGGCCCAGGGAAGTTCCATCCCAGAATATGCATAAACACCGGTGACCGTAGTCACTCCGTACTGAGGAAAAAGGCCAGTCCATCCCCCACGGAGAAGATCCATCTACGGAATACAACACTTAGACAATTTCCATATCCAGGGAAGATCCATCCCTCTCATAACATCGCCTTCAGACAAGATCCATGCCCATGGAAGATCCTTCCCTCACATAACATCAGCTTCATACAAGATCCATGTCCAGGGAACATCTATCCCTCATCATCAATACGCTCACTGGGGGTGTAAAGACTCTGGAGGGGCCCTAGTGGCCCAAGCGCCATATCAAGCCAACGAAGGCATGCTTTAAATATCGCTGCAGTGTGCAGTCCATTCTCATAACTGTCTCAATAACTGGCTCTCGGCCTCACTCAGTCATTACTCTTCAGTATCATTCACATGGATCACAAATGCCTCCATTAGCCCGACACAATGATAAGTATGCATGTAATTAACAACACTGAGACTAAGATATGAAGTGATATGTTATAACAGAACTGAATATATGACATCAAATAGTCACAAAATGAGACAGTAATATACGACCACTCGGGTCTCAACATTTTCGGCGTGAAGCCTAGCATTTATACTTAACATGATTTCTAACATGTTAACAATTACCACATTAACAGAGCACAAATATCATAAGGGAATAATCACTAAGCAGTGCCGTGGGATAAGCCAGGCCGCAAAATACTCGGTGCACGCCCGCACGCCCGTCACTTGGCAAGTGTGTCACCTCAACAATAGTCATAATTTAGCTCGGGGTTTGGAACCCTCAGAACCAAGTTTGAAAATGTTACTTACCTCAAAACCGACTAAAATACTATCCCGCAGTGCCTTTGCCTCTAAATCCGGCCTCTGAGTGCTCTAAATCTACCAAGTTCAGATTTTTATCATCAATTTATGCTTAAGGAATGAATTCCAATTGAAAAGTACCAATTTAGCTCAAAAACCCGAAATTGGTAAAAACCCGACCCCCGAGCCCGTGTCCCGAAACTCAGAAATTTTTATACAAAATTGTTCTTCATCATCTCACGAGTCCGTACATATAAAGAACACTAAAATTGGAGTTCGTTTAACCCCTCAAATAAATCCCTAAAGGTCTCATAATCTCAAGCCCTAAACCTCCTCTTTCTACTGATTTTTGTGAATTTATCACTGATATTATGTTCTATAATCATCCATAAATGAGTTTTAATGATCAAAATACTTACCTTTATGAAGAACACTGACTTCCCTCTTCAAAAATTGCTTAAAGAGCTTCTTCCCGTTCAAAGACGGTGTTTAAATGTCTAATGGTCGCGGAGGGTTTCAATTTATGCTTTCTGCCCAGGGGTTCCGCACCTGCGGCCCATGTCTCGCACCTGCAGAACCGCACCTGCGACTTTTTATTAAACGGCCTAACTCCGCACCTGCGATCGACCTCCCGCACCCGCGGCCTCGCAGGTGCGGCAACTAACTCGCACCTGGGGAATCTTCTCACCCAGCCAATCTTCCGCACCTGCGGTGCCACGTCCGCTCCTGCGGTGCCACGTCCACTCCTGCGGAACCGCATCTGCGGCTCCCCATTCGCAGGTGCGAAAACACCAGCACCAACAACTTCAACAATAGCAATTATGCTCCAAACTCCCCGTTAACCACCCGAAACCATCCCGAGTCCCTCGGAACCCTAACCAAACATACCAACACCTAATATATGATAATTCAAACTTAGTTTCACTTACGAAACACTAAAATAACATCAAAACACCAAAATCACATCAAATTCAAGCCTAAGAACTTTGAAATTTCTAAAATCCTCTAACGATGCCGAAACTATCCAAAACAACTCCGATTGACCTGAAATTTTGCAGAAATATCCAAAATGACATTACAAACCTGTTCCAACTTCCGGAATTCCATTCCGACTTCGATGGCCTATTTTCCACTGCCGACCGAAAATCTCCAAAAGCTAACTTTCGCCAATTCAAGCCTAATTTTACACCGGACATCACAAAAATATTCCGAACGCACTCCTAAGTCCCAAATCACCTAACGAAGCTATTCGAGCCATAAAATCTGCATTCCGAGGTCGTTTCCCAATAGGTAAACTCTCAGTTGAATTTTCCAACTTTAAGGCTATTTTTAAGCACTAAGTGGCTAAACTCTCACTACAACTATTCCGATTTCAAGCCCAACCCTAACACATCAATAACAGTATAACCAACCTATGAAAAGTCAAGAATAGTAATTATAATGCAGGTTCTACGTAACGATTGACCGGGTCGTTACATTCTCCCCCTCTTAAACAAACGTTCGTTCTCGAACATGCCAAGGGTTGTTTCAAAAGCCATCAACCGCCGAATAACCTTACCATGCACACACCCGGGTCTCCAGACCCCCAATAGGTACCACACAAAACTGACACACGCTGTCCGTAACAACAACATCACCCACAAGGACGAGCATATGAACAGATGTAACAAAAGATTCACGGGGCGTATCCAGAGAATGGGCTAAATTATGATGAACATGTGAACATGAAAAACCGGAATCAATTAAAAACTTAAGTTTTCGTGACAGACTGAAACAATACCTGGGATTAGGGCATCAGAATCCATCTCATCCGGCCTGGCTGGGAATGTATATAATCGGGCCTGATCACCACCGGATCGACCGCCCCCTTTTGGGCGACCCCTAATTGCCTGACCCCCACCTCTAGCTGCCTGGGCGTGCGGTGCAGCTACTTATTCTGAAACCGCGGGCTGACTCCTCTGCTGATAAGTACCTCTCGCAAGACGAGGGTAAAACCTCTTCATATGGCCCACATCTCCACACTCAAAGCAACCTCTCTCGGAGAACGACACTGGGGACTGAAGGGAACCCCTAGCACCAAGATAACCACTGGAAGAACCAGGCATAGATGAACTCTGATCCGATGGTTCCCAAGATGAACTCTGAGATGGAAGGGCACTGAAAGATGGTTGCACCTGATGCGAACTATGAGGATCGTGACCAACCGATCCACCACGATAACCTGAGTGACCTGGCTGAGCCTGCCTGAATGGACGGCCTCCGCCGGGCTGAGGCTGCCCTTCTGAAGGAACCCCACCAAAATTACCAGATCATCGAGACCTCTTGGCCTCCCTTTCGATCTGCTCCTGGCGGGCGAACCGACTCAATCTCTCTGGCAATGTCAACCACCTCCTCGAAAGAAGCGCCAGATACCCTTTCCCTAGTCAGCAAAATACAAAGCTGATAAGTGAGGCCATCAATAAACCTCCTGATTCTCTCCCTATCCGTGGGAACTAGCCAAATAGCATGACGGGCCAACTCGGAGAACCTCATCTCATACTGCGTTACAGTCATGTCCTCCTGGCGCAACTGTTCGAACTCCTTGCGTAGCTCCTCCCTGCGGGACTACGGTATATAATTCTCCAAGAATAGAATGGAGAACTGACGCTAGGTGAGGGGCACTGCATCAGTAGGTATACGCCTCTCATAGGCCTCCCACCAAGCGAGTGCAGCTCCTGCGAACTGGAAGGTAGTAAATGGGACCCCACTAGCCTCCAGTAACCCTACTGTGCGAAGGATCCTCTGACACTTGTCCAAAAAGCCCTGGGCGTCCTCCCCCTCAGTACCACTAAAAATTGGAGGCTGGAGTCTACTAAACCTCTCTAACCTGCGCTGCTCGTCATCTGCCAATGCTGGGACCACAAAGTCTTGGGCTGGGGAAACCGACTGGACTGGAGCTGTCCCAGGTGTCTGAAGCCCCTGAGTAACTTTCTCAAGTGTCCGGGCAGCTGGAGTCTTAGTGCCTCCCCCGGCCTGAGAAGTAGCAGCAATAGTAGACACGACGATGACCTGTGCCAGGCTGGTGCACACCGTCAAAATCTGGGCTAGGGTCTCCTGAAGACCCGGAATCACAATGGGCACTGCTGGTGCCTGAGCCTCTCCCGCTAGGACCTCAATTGCGGGGACCTGATCATGAGTAGTGGGAGGGTCCACAGGTACTGCCCCGGCTGCTAAGCGGGCTGCACCCCTCCCTCTCCCACGGCCTCGACCTCCAGCTGGTCCTGCTAGTGCCTGATTACCACGATCGGTAGCACGAGTCCTCACCATCTGTGAGAGAATGAAAACAACAAAAGTTTAGTTTCAGAGTTCAATAGAGTCGCACAACAGAATTCAATAATGTGGGATTCTTCCTAAGGGTTCTTTAGCCTCTCGAAGATAAGTACAAACGTCTCCGTACCGATCCACAAGACTCTACTAAACCTGATCATGACTAGTGAGACCTATTTAACCTAGCGCTCTGATACCATCTTGTCAAGACCCAATTTCGGAGTCGTGATGGCGCCTGTCGTGGAACCAGGCAAGCCTCCCTTTTTAACTAAGCTAAATTCAATTTTCAGTAAAAATGCAATTTTTTTAAAACGAATTTATTAATAATACTAAGAATCTGAAATTTAAAAATAATATTTGAAAACTAAATTTAAACCTCCAACCCCGGATCCGGTGTCACTCAGTCATGAGCTACTATAACATAAAGCAAAGAAAAGGAGAAATGGACAACATTGTCTCAAAATACAGAACAACAGGTAGAATAAGAAAGAGAAGACGAGGTCGCGATCGCCAGCTGCTACCTCGACAACTCCAATGAAAATGATGATCGCTGCTCAGTATCCACCACCGGGTCCCGGTGTACCTGGATCTGCACACAAGGTGCAGGGGGTAACGGTGATTACACCAACTCAGAAGTAACAAACCCAAACTATGGGCTGAGAAATAGTGACAGACAAAACCTTAAAATTTCACAATAAATAATATGCAGAATTTAGACATGCTAATAGTTTATCAGGATGAATAAATATGCCAAGTATGCCAGTATACTCTACATGCCATCATAAAATATATATATGAAACTAGTATGGATATGCACATAGTGCTCACAGCTCTCCCATAAAAGTCCACTCAGTACTATATATGGCTCTCATGCCCACGGAAGTTCCATCACGGAATATGCATAAACACCAGTGACCATAGTCACTCCGTACTGAGGAAAAAGGCCAGTCCAGCCCCCACGGAGAAGATCCATCTACGGAATACAACACTCGGACAATTTCCATATCCAGGGAAGATCCATCCCTCTCATAACATCAGCTTCAGACAAGATCCATGCCCAGGGAAGATCCATCTCTCACAATTACCACATTAACAGAAGCACATATATCATCAGGGAATAATCACTAAGCGGTGCCGTGGGATAAGCCAGGCCGCAAATACTCGGTGCATGCCCGCACACCCGCACGCCCGCACACCCGTCACTTGGCAAGTGCGTCACCTCAACAATAGTCATAAATCATTTAGCTCGGAGTTTCGAACCCTCAGAACCAAGTTTGGAAACGTTACTTACCTCAAAAACGACTAAAATACTATTCCGCAGTGCCTTTCACTCTAAATCCGGCTTCTGAATTCTCCAAATCTACCAAGTTCAGATTTTTATCATCAATTTATGCTTAAGGAATGAATTCCAATTGAAAAGTACCAATTTAGCTAAAAAAAACCCGAAATTGGTCAAAACCCGACCCCCGGGCCCGCGTCCCGAAAGTCAGTTACAAAACTGTTCCTCATCATCTCACGAGTACGTACATATAAAGAACACTAAAATCGGAGTTCGTTTGACCCCTCAAATAAATCCCTAAAGGTCTCATAATCTCAAGCCCTAAACCTCCTCTTTCTACTGATTTTTGTGAATTTATCACTGATATTATATTCTATAATCATCCATAAATGAGTTGTAATGATCAGAACACTTACCTCTATGAAGAACACTGATTTCCCTCTTCAAAAATCGCCTCAACAACTTTTTCCTGTTCAAAGATGGTGTTAAAAGGTCTAATAGTTGCGGAGGGTTTCAATTTATGCTTTTTGCCCAGGGGTTCCGCACCTGCGGCCCATGCCTCGCACCTGCGGGACTGCACATACGGTCAAAACAACCGCACCTGCGACTTTTCATTAAACGGCCTAACTCCGCACCTGCGATCGACCTCCCGAACCTGCGGCCTCGTAGGTGCGACAACTCACTCGCACTGCGGAATCTTCTCACCCAGCCAATCTTCCGCACCTGCGGTGCCACGTACGCTCCTGCGGAACCGCACCTGCGGCTCCCCATCCGCAGGTGCGAAAACATCAGCACCAGCAACTTCAGCAATAGCAATTATGCTCCAAACTCCCCGTTAACCACCCGAAACCATCCCGAGCCCCTCGGGACCCCAACCAAACATACCAACACCTCATATATGATCATTCTAACTTAGTTACACTCCCGAAACACCAAAATAACATCAAAACACCAAAATCACATCAAATTCAAGCCTAAGAACTTTGAAATTTCTAAAATTCTCCAACGATGCAGAAACTATACAAAACAACTCCGATTGACCTGAAATTTTGCAGATATATCCAAAATGACTTTACGAATCTGTTCCAACTTCCGTAATTCCATTCCGACCCCGATGGCCTATTTTCCACTGCCGACCGCAAATCTCCAAAAACTAACTTTCGCCAATTCAAGCCTAATTCTACACCGGACATCACAAAAATA
>ML378647.1:553-24465 GCA_005239525.1 Nicotiana knightiana
CCTTTTAAGAGCTCTAAGAAGTGATCCTATATTTATACACACAAGTGTAGTTGTCTTTCACCAATGTGGTACAAAGTTTATGACAAAAGCTCACTTGATTCAAATTTTCATTTCCCTCCATTTTATTTCCCACCATTTCCCAATTCACACTCTTAGACTTTTAAGCCCAATGCTTAAAGTCTTTAAGCCCAATGCTTAAAGTCCAACACAACTCGTGTGAGGAAGTTAGCTAGGTTAGTTGGTTAGGTAGTTAGTGGTGTAAACAATGTAATTAATTATAGTTAGCTGGAGCTCCATAATAGTTAGTTAGTTGAGATCACTTTCTATATAACCGTGTAACATGTACAGAATACATAGATGCAAAAAATGAGATAGAAGAAAATTCTCTCAATCGACTCTCTCTCTCCCAAACATTCGATCTTTCATAGCCGAATCCTCAATTCTCAATTCATCTCTTCTACTCAAAGTTTGACATGGTAACAGAGCTTACAACTATCTATATGGTTTTTCTCTGAGATATTAAATTTCTGAAATTGTTCTTCATCGAAATTCATCAATGGCGGCTAATGTCGATCATGAGTCGCCGGAGAAATCGAGCCACAATCACTCATTTTTTCTACAATCGACGGAAAATTCTGGAACTGTGTTGATATCTTTGCAATTGACCGGAACAGAGAATTATTCCGTTTGGAGCAGAGCGATGCGAATCGCAATCCTAGGGCATTACAAGCTAGGGTTCATCAATGGTAGTTGCAAGCGAGAGAATTACAATACAAATCTGGTCGATCTGTGGGAAAGGTGCAATCCGATTGTGTTGTCGTGGATTATGAATTATGTACCACTGGAGTTACTTAGCGAACTTGTGTACTCTTCCAGTGCATGTGCTTTCTGGAAGGACCTAAAGGAAAGGTTTAACAAAGTTGATGGTTCTCGCATTTTTCAGTTGCACAAGGAGATTGCTACTGTGAGTGAGGGAACCGACACTATTGTGACCTATTACTCAAAATTCGATTGTTTTGGGCAAAATTTGCTAGCTTAGCTCCAACTCGTGAGTGTGATTGTGAAAAGTCTAGGGATTTTGTTGAATTCATGAGGCGTCAAAAGCTCTTGCAATTTTTGATGGGATTAAATAAAACATATGAACAAGCAAGAAGCTAAATTTTGATGATGGATTCAATTCGTTAGGTTAATAAGGCATACTTTATGCTAATCGAGAGGGAAAGCCAAAGAACTATGTCTAACATCTCTAATGTTAATGAAAATTTAGAAGTCAATGCGCTAATGACCACAAGAGATGGTAATGGAGAAAATGCCAACACTCAGAGGTTCAAGAAAAATTATAATGTTACATTTGACTACTGCAAACTTAAGGATCGAGAATGATGCTTCAAGTTGATTGGTTATCCGGTAGACTTCAAGTACAAGAAAAGGTTTGGGGGTAACATGGCTAACAATGCCATTATTGAAGAACACAAGTCACAAGAAGCAGGAACAAACAAGAACAACGTTGCTAAACATCAAAAACATATAATGCACCACACTTCACTTCAGAACAATTCAATCAGATCTTGAAGTTGCTCAACAAGGAGAACATGCATGAAACCACATCAAACATATGGCAGGTAGTTCAGGTAGTATTAATGCCTTTTTAGTAGGTGACAGTGAAAAAGATTGGATAGTTGATAGTGGTGCAACAAATCATATGGTCTCAGATATTAATATGCTGGATAAGAAACAAAAAGTAAACAAAAATAAGAGCAGAAAAGTTCATTTGCCTAGCGGAGGTGTTGCAAAGGTGATCGTGTAGAGTGGGACAAGCAAGGACAATAGATAATGTTCTATATATCCCTGACTTTAAGTACAATCTGCTGTCTGTAGCAAAAATTACAAGAGTATTAAATTGCTCAGTTTGCTTCTTCCTTGATTTCTTTGTGTTCCAGGACCTCTGCAGTGGAGAGGTGAAAACAATTGGCAGGGATGATGATGGTCTCTATGTCACGATCCAAATTCCCAAACCACGGGATCATGATGGCGCCTAACACAATACTTGCTAGGCAAGTTGATGTTAGAAATTTACTAACCATTTCCTTTTAAAGTTACTTAACCATAATTGAACGACTCAGACTAAATACGAACACTGATAAAGACCATAATTAAACCGAACCACGAACAAAATATATAACTATGAAACTACCCCAGGGTCTGGTGTCACAATTCACGAACTAATAAAGAATACTATAACTAAATGGGCTGAAAGAAATAATGTATCTGTTTCGAATGAAATAAAACAGTATCTAAGTGAATAGGAGAAGACTCCAGGAGTCTGCGGACGCTAGCAGATCTACCTAGTGTCTCCGAACCAAAAATGCGCATCTACTAATATCTCCTAACTCTGGTCAGATCTGCACAAAAGAGTACAAAGTGTAGTATCAGTACAACCGACCCCATGTACTGAGTAAGTGCCGAGTCTAACCTCGGCGAAGTAGTGACGAGGCTAGGACCATACACCACATAAAACCTGGACATCGAAATCATACCAACAGGAAATAATAGCAATTAAAGAATGTAAACAACAATTAATGGGAATGGTGCATGCGATAGAGAATTTTCAACATAAGGAATAAGGAAAACAATAAGGCAAACATAGATAGTGATCAACAATAATTTTAGCAATTAAAGATAGAAAGTAAACTTGCACGGTATCATCCTTCGTGCTTTTACTCTCAGCCTCATCAAATGATAAATAGAATACACGACATCACCCTTCGTGCTTGTACACTCATCCTCACCAGATTATAATTAAGAATTGCACGACATCACCCTTCGTGCTTTACTCTCTTCCTCACCTTATAAATAAATAATGCACGGCATCACCCTTCGTGCTTTTCACTCTTCCTCACAATATAATTAAGTCATGCACGACATCACCCTTCGTGCTTTACATTCTTCCTTACAATCTCATCAGATCATCAACAAGATAAAAGGGGATTTCACGAGAAATAATATTTCATCATAATTTCTATCACCATTTAATATTTCAATCTCAACTCAATGTTCTCAAAGGAATTCACAAGAAATAAATATTTTATCATGGTTACTATCATCATTTATCATTTCAATCTCAACTCAATGTTCTCAACATTTCACTAACAACAATAATCACAGATGGTGGGCTTTAAGACAACCAGAATAACAAGAAATAACATTTACTCGCATGGTATGACCTGACCACAACGTATAGGAACTCGTCACCTTACCTATACATTGGATTTAACAAACAAACAGGTAACAAGTAGTCATACAATACCTATTCCCTCAAGCTAAGGTTAGACACAACACTTACCTCGATTCCGTATGCCACTCACTACTCAGTTACCGCTTTTCCTTTCGAATTCACCTCCAACACACTCGAATCTAATCATAATTAACTTAATATCATTAATTAACGCTAAAGGAACTGACTTTACTGAAAATTATAATTTTTCTTAAATTTTTTAAAAAAGGTAAAACCCGACCCCGGGCCTGCTTGGTCCAAACTCGGGGTTCGGACCAAATTACGTTTACCCATTCACCCCCGAGACCGAATATGCAATTAGTTTCAAAATCCGACCTCAATTCGAGGTAAAGATTCGATTTTTAAATTTCTTACTTCTACCGAAACCCTCAATTTTTACTATGAAAATTCTTGATTTTTGATTTAAAAGTGATGAAAAATACTAGGTAATTGAAAAAGTAGAGTTTAGAATTGATTACCTACACTTTGGGGATGAACTTTGGTGAAGAAAATCGTCTCTAGGTGTTCTTAGGTTTCAAAATATGAAATAATGGCTTCTTCCCGTTTTTAATTCTATTTTTAAGTCGCTGGACAAGCCTTCATCGCGTTCGCGATGGGCCTGCCGCAATCGCGGAGCACTGCGACCCAAAGGCCTTTGCGTTCACGATGTACAACCCATTGGACTATCGCGCTCGCGGCCCCTTGGTCGCATTCGCGAAGAGTAAGTTGACTCACCTCCCTCAGGTCCCCTTAACCCATCGCGTTCGTAGTAGCATGGTCGCGTTCGCGAAGGGTAATCCCCTTAGTGCTTTGCGTTTGTGACCAGTTTTACGCGTTTGCGTAGAACAAGTCGACCCCCAGTAGAGTTTACACTACGCGATCGCGGGAGTAGCTTCGCGATCGCGAAGCACAAATCCATTGGCACCAGAAACAGATTTTTACAGCAGATTTTAACATGTTCAAAACACCCCGAAGCCTACCCGAAACTCACCCGAGCCCTCGGGGCTCTAAACCAAATATGCACGCAAGTCTTAAAACATCATGCGAACTTTCTCGTATGATCAAATCATAAAACTAACATGTAAAACCATGAATTAAACCTCAAAACTCATCATTTTTCTCAAGAACACTTAAAGTTCATTATTTCTCAATCGGACGTCCAAATCACGTCAAATAAACTCCGATTTTCACCAAATTTCACAGATAACATTCAAATACTATAACCAATATGTACCGGGTTCCGGAACCAAAGTGCGGGCCCGATACCAATGGTTTCAAACGTTAATTCTTTTTCTTTATTTCATTAGTAATTCAGCAAAATAATTTCTTTCAATAATTGATTTCTAAGGCTTGGGACCTCGGAATTCAATTTCGGGCATACGCCCAAGTCCCATATATTACTGCGGACCTCCAAGGATCGTCAGAACACAGATCCGGGTCCATTTACTCAAAAGTTTGACTCAAGTCAACTAAAACCAAACTTTAAATTCTAAAAATTAGTATTTCTCATATTTTCACATAAAAGCTTCCCGGTTTCACGCCAGGACTGCGCACACACATCGAGGTAATTTAAATTTGATATTTTATGACTAATAATCCTAGAACAGAGTCTTAATTCATAAAATGACCTCTTGGGTCATCACAATCTCCACCTCTAAAACAAACGTTCGTCCTCGAACGAATATAGAAGATTACCTGAATTGGCAAACAAGTGTGGATATTTACTCTGCATGTCCGACTCGGACTCCCAAGTAGCTGCCTCAACGGGTTGACCTTTCCACTGCACTCGAACTGAAGAATAACTCTTTGATATCAACTGACGAACCTGCCGGTCTAGAATGGCTACCGGCTCCTCCTCATAAGTCAAATCTTTGTCCAATTGGACAGAGCTGAAATCTAACACATGGGACGGGTCACCATGATATTTCCGGAGCATAAATACATGAAATACCGGATGAACGGAGGATAACCCTGGAGGCAACGCAAGTCTATAAGCTACCTCCCTCACTCTATCAAGAATCTCAAATGGCCCGATATACCTAGGGCTCAACTTGCCCTTCTTCCCAAATCTCATGACACCCTTCATGGGTGATACCCGAAGCAATACTCCCTCTCCAACCATGAAGGCCACATCACGAACCTTACGATCAGCATAACTCTTTTTCCTGGACTGAGCTGCACGAAGTCGATCCTGTATAATCTTGACCTTATCTAAGGCCTCTTGAACTAAGTCTGTACCCAATAACCGAGCCTATCCCGACTCAAACCATCCAACTGGTGATCTACATCGCCTACCATATAATGCCTCATAAGGAGCCATATGAATGCTCGACTGATAACTATTATTATATATGAATGCTCGACTGATCTCAAGAACCTCCAAAGTCAATAACACAAGCGCAAAGCATTTCCTCTAAAATATGAATAGTGCGCTCGAACTGCCCGTCAATCTGAGGATGAAATGCTGTGGTCAGCACAACTGGGGTACCCAAATCTCGCTGAACTGCCTTCCAAAAGTGCGAGGTACACTGCGTACCTCGATCAGAAATGATAGACACGTGCACACCGTGAAGGTGAACAATCTCTCGAATATAAATCTCTACCAACCGCTCTGAAGTGTAAGTACTTGCCACTGGAATGAAATGTGCTGAGTTAGTAAGCCTATCCACAATAACCCAAACAACGTCTAACTTCCTTTGAGTCCGTGGGAGTCCAACAACGAAGTCCATAGTGATATGCTCCCACATCCACTCAGGAATATCTATCTGCTGAAGTAAACCACAGGGTCTCTGATGCTTATATTTCACCTGTTGGCAATTCAAACAACGAGCCACATAAGCAACAATATCCCTTTTCATCCTTCTCCACCAATAGTTATGTCGCAAGTACTGGTACATTTTGGCAGCACCTGGGTGAATAGAATACTTAGAATATCATTAATGAACACAATTACGAAGGAATCCAGATAAGGCTTGAAAACTCGATTCATCAAATCCATAAAGGCTGTTGGGGCATTAGTCAAGCCAAAAGACATCATCAAAAATTCATAGTGCCCATACCTTGTCCGAAAGGATGATTTAGGAACATCGGACGCCCTAATCTTCAACTGATGGTAGCCCGATCTCAGATCAATTTTCGAAAATACCGTGGCACCCTGAAGCTGATCAAATAAATCATCAATTCTTGGCAATGGATACTTATTTTTGATAGTAACTTTATCCAGCTGCCGGTAATCTATACACATCCTCATCGATCCATCCTTCTTCTTTACGAACAAGACCGGTGCACCCCAGGGCGAGACACTAGACCTGACGAAACCCTTATCAAGCAGGTCTTGCAACTGTTCTTTCAATTCTGGTGGGGCCATCCGGTATAGAGTAATAGAAATAGGCTGAGTGCCCAAAACAACATCAATACAAAAATCGATATCCCTGTCGGGTGGCATTCCCGGAAGGTCTGAAGGAAATACCTCGGGAAAATCATGAACAATAGGAACCAAATCTATAGAAGGAACCTCGGCCTCAGAGTCACGAATATGAGCTAAATAAGTCAAACACCCCTTTTCAACCATGTGACGAACCTTGGCATAAGAAATCACCCTGCTGGGAGAATGGCCAGGAGTCCCTTTCCATTCTAACCGAGGCAATCCTGACAAAGCTAAAGTAATTCTCTTGGCGTGAAAGTCCAAGATGGCATAATAAGGTGAATACCAATCCATGCCCAATATGACATCAAAATCGACCATGTCAAGAAACAATAGGTCTGCACTAGTTTCAAGACCCTCAATAATGACTACGTACGAACGATATACACTATCTACAATAATAACCTCTCCCACCGGCGTAGACACATAAACAGAGGCACTCAAAGAATCGCGGGGCACAACCAAATAGGAGGCAAAATAGGACGACACATAAGAATAAGTAGACCCCGGATCAAACAAAACTGAGGCATTTCTATTGCAAATTGAAATGATACCTGTAATGACAACATCGGAGGACTCCGCCTCGGGTCTAGCTGGAAATGCATATAATCGGGGCTGGGCTCCACCACCCTGAACCATGTATCTGGGAGGACCTCTGATGGGCGGACCTCCACCTCTAGCGGGCTGGCCTCCACCCTTAGCGGCCTGACCTCCACCTCTAACAATCTGTCCTCTACCTCTGGCTACCTGACCCCTACCCCTGGCTGGATTGGTAGGCGGTGCTGGAACTATAGGACGGGAATTCTGATTCTGAGAATTATCCGATACATGAGGACAATATATGGAAATGTGCCTCGGATCACCACAAGTGTAACAAGACCTCGGCTGCTGAGATTGCTGGCCGGCAAACTAACACTATCGACCTGTATAACCACCCTGAACACTCTAGAGAGGAGGTGCACTGGTAAGAGCTGATGGTGCACTATAGACTGGTTGAGTAGAAGGAGGCATATAAGAATCGTGACCACCTGAGGTACCATGTGAAGCCTGAAGTGCTGAATGGAATGGCCTGGAAGAATGGGCTCTGCTAAAACTAAACCCACCTCCAGATGAGGCACCACTGAAACCACCGAAATGGCGAGGTCTCTTTTCTGATCCCTGACCTCCCATCCCAAGAACCGACTCAACCCTCCTGGCCACATTAGCCGCATCCTGAAAAGAGATCTCAGTACCTGTCTCTTTGGCCATTTGCAACCTAATAGGCTGAGCAAGGCACTCAATAAATTGCCTGACCCTCTCTCTCTCTCTCTCTGTGGGCAACAAGAGAATAGCATGTCTATACAAGTCCACGAAACGAGTCTCATACTAGGTCACAATCATGCTGCTCTGCTGAAGTCGCTCAAACTGACGACGCTTCTCCTCTCGAGTAGTAACAGGCAGAAACTTCTCCAAAAATAGATGAGAAAATTGATCCCAAGTCAAAGCAGGCGACCAGACTGGTCGAGTCAACAAATAATCCCTCCATCATTTCTTGGCTGAACCAGTCATCTGAAAAACAGCAAAATCGACCCCATTGGTCTCCAAAATATCCATATTACGCAATACCTCATGACAACTATCTAGATATTCCTGAAGATCCTCTGAAGTAGCACCACTGAAATGAACAGAGAATAACTTAATGAACCTGTCCAATCTCCACAAAGTATCGGTGGACATAGATATCCCATCAATGGGCGGCGCTGGAGCAATTGGCTAAATTACCCCAACTAGATTGGCTGCTGGGGTCTGAATCTAAGGAGTAGTCTGAATAGGAGTGTGGACCCCTCCTCCAGCCTGAGATGCGGCTGCTGCAACAGGGAATGTGTTAGTCTGGGATACATTATCCATAATGCCCACTAAACGGACCAAAGCGTCTTGAAGTACCAGGGTGGCAACAAACCCCTCTAGGACCTGAGCTGGCCCCGCTGGAACGGTCTGAGTTGGAACCCACTCATTAATCTCAATCTGGGGTTCCACAGCTGGGGCTGCTGTCCGAGAAATGGGCTGAGTCCTGCCCCTGCCTCGGCCCCTGGCGCGGCCTCGGCCTCTTCCACTAGTAGGAGCTTCTGCTGCTGGAGGACTAGAGTGTTGGTCAACGGAAGAGGAAGCACGTGTTCTCTCCATCTGCGAGAGAGTAGAAGAGTTCAATCAGTATTTGAGATACCAAGAATCGTACGACAGAGTAGAAATAAAAAAAATGGAGTTGTTTCCTAACTCGATAGCCTCTAAGAGATAAGTACAGACGTCTCTGTACCGATCCTTCAGACTCTATTAAGCTTGTTTGTGAATTGTGAGACCTATGCAACCTAGTGCTCTAATACTAACTTGTCACGAACCAAATTCCCAAACCATGGGATCGTGATGGCGACTAACACAATACTTGCTAGGAAAGCCGATGTTAGAAATTTACTAATCATTTCCTTTTAAAGTTAGTTAACCATAATAGAATGACTTAGACTAAATACAAAGACTGATAAAGATCATAATTAAACCAAACCACAAACTAAATATATAACTATGAAACTACCTCATGGTCTGGTGTCACAATTCACGAACTACTAAAGAATACTACAAATAAATGGGTTGAAAGAAATAATGTATCTGTTTTGAATGAAATAAATCAGTATCTAAGTGAATAGGAGAAGATTCCAGGAGTCTGCGGACGCCAGCAGATCTACCTCGTATCTTCGAACCAAAAATGCACATGTAATGATATCTCCTAACACTGGTCAGTACCTGGATCTGCACAAAAGAGTGCAGAGTTTGTATCAGTACAATCGACCCCATGTACGGAGTAAGCTCCGAGCCAAAACCTCGGCGAAGTAGTGACGAGGCTAGGACCAGACACCACATAAAACCTGGACATCGAAATCATGCTAACAGGAAATAATAGCAATTAAAGAATGTAAACAACAATTAATGGGAAGGGAGCATGCGATAGGGAATTTTCCACATAAGGAATGAGGAAAACAATAAGGCAAACACAGATAGTGATCAACAATAATTTTAGCAATTAAAGATAGAAAGTAAATTTGCACGGCATCACCTTTCGTGCTTTTACTCTCAGCCTCACCAAATAATAAATAGAATACACGGCATCACCCTTCGTGCTTTTACTCTCATCCTCACCAGATTATAATTAAGAATTGCATGGCATCACCCTTCGTGCTTTACTCTCTTCCTCACCTTATAAATAAATCATGCACGACATCACCTTTCGTGCTTTTCACTCTTCCTCACAATATAATTAAGTCATGCACGACATCGCCCTTCATGCTTTACACTCTTCCTCACAATCTTATCAAATTATCAACAACATAAAAGGGGATTTCACGAGAAATATATTTTATCATAATTTCTATCACCATTTAATATTTTAATCTCAACTCAATGTTCTCAAAGGAATTTTACAAGAAATCAACATTTCATCATGGTTACTATCATCATTTATCATTTCAATCTCAACTCAATGTTCTCAACATCTCACTAACAACAATAATCACAAATGATGGGCTTTAAGACAACCAGAACAACAAGAAATAATATTTACTCGCATGGTATGACCTGACCACAACGTATAAGTACTCATCACCTCACCTATACATTGGATTTAACAAACAAACATGTAACAAGTAGTCATACAATACCTATTCCCTCAAGCTAAGGTTAGACACAACACTTACCTCAATTCCGCAGGCCACTCACTGCTCAATTACCACTTTTCCTTTCGAATTCACCTCTAACACACTCGAATCTAATCATAATTAACTTAATATCATTAATTAACTCTAAAGGAACTAAATTTACTGAAAATTATAATTTTTCCTAAAGTTTTTTAAAAAAAAGCTAAAACCCGACCCCGGGCCTGCTTGGTTCAGACTCGGGGTTCGGACCAAATTACGTTTACCCATTCACCCTCGAGCTCGAATATGCAATTAATTTCGAAATCCAACCTCAATTCGAGGTAAATATTTGATTTTTACAAAATTTTCTAGTTCTACCAAAACCCTAAATTTGCACCATGAAAATTCTTGATTTTTGATTTAAAAGTGATGAAAAATATTGGGTAATTGAAAGAGTAGAGTTTAGAATTGATTACCTACACTTTGGGGATGAAATTTGGTGAATAAAATCGTCTCTAGGTCTTCTTAGTTTTGAAAATATGAAATAATGGCTTCTTCCCGTTTTTAATTCTGTTTTTAAGTCGCTGGACAGGCCTTTATCACATTCGCGATGGGCCTATTGCGATTGCGGAGCACTGCGGCCAAAAGGCCTTCGCGTTCGCGATGTCATGTTCGCGTTCGCGATGTACAACCCAGTGGACTATCGAGTTCGCGGCCCCTTGGTCACATTCGCGAAGAGTAACTTGACTCACCTCCTCCAGGTCCATTTAACCCATCGTGTTCGCAATAGCATGGTCGCATTCGCGTTCTCGAAGGGTAATCCCCTCAGTGCTTCGCGTTCGCGACCAGTGTTACGCGTTCGTGTTGAACAAGTCGACCCCCAGTAGAGTTTACACTACGCGATCGCGGGAGTAGCTTCGCGATCGCGAAGCACATATCCACTGGCACCAGAAACAGATTTTTAGAGCAGATTTTAACATGTTCAAAACACCCCGAATCTTACCCGAAACTCACCCGAGTCCTCGGGGATCTAAACCAAACATGCACGCAAGTCTAAAACATCATACAGACTTTCTCGTGCGATCAAATCATAAAAATAACATGTAAACCATGAATTAAACCTCAAAACTCATCATCTTTCTAAAAAACACTTAAAGTTCATTATTTCTCAACCGGACGTCCAAATCACGTCAAATAAACTCCGATTTTCACAAAATTTCACAGATAGCATTCAAATACTATAACCAATATGTACCGAACTCCGAAACCAAAATACGGGCCCGATACAAATGGTTTTAAACGTTAATTCTTTTTCCTTATTTCATTAGTAATTCAGCAAAACAATTTCTTTCAAAAATTTATTTCTAAGGCTTGGGACCTCGAAATTCGATTCCGGGCATACGCCCAAGTCCCACATTTTACTACGGACCTCTCGGGATCGTCGGAACACAGATCCTGGTCCATTTACTCAAAAGGTTGACTCAAGTCAACTAAAACCAAAATTTAAATTCTAAAAATTAGTATTTCTCATATTTTCACATAAAAACTTTCCGGTTTCACGCCCGAACTGCACATGCAAATCGAGGTAATTTAAAATTAGATCTTTTTATGGCTAATAAGCCTAGAACGGAGTCTTAATTCATAAAATGGCCTCTTGGGTCATCACACTCTACCTGCTACCTCAAACTCCCGAAGAAAGAATGAAGAATAAAACATCTGGATTGTCTGCTAGAACAGAAAAACTGGATATAAAGTTGTTGCACAAAAGGCTTGGGCATGCTTCAATAGGAGCAGTAAAACAAACCTTTCAATAGGAGTAATAAAACAAACCTTTTCCTTAGGATATGATGATTGTAAGAGAGAATTAGAAAATTGTTCTATATGTCCCTTAGGCATATTAGACTGCCATTTAATTCTAGCACTAGTAGAGCAGAAGCAATTTTTCATTTGATACATGTTGATGTATGGGGACCATATGGTGTACAAACATATGATAGCAATAAAATTTTTGTTACTAGTAGGGATGATCATTCCCGGATATGTTGGGTGTATTTGTTGAAGCTGAAAAGTGATGTAGTTGTGGTTTTGAGAAGTTTTATTCAACTTGTCACAACCCAAATCTTAACTTAGGTCGCGATGGCACCTAACACCGCAGTCAGGCAAGCCAACATCAATCTACTAGTGAGTTTCATGTAGTTTACCAAAACATTTTTTTAGCACTTACCTGACTTGTTTTTGAGACATTAAGTAGAAACGGATAACTTAGGCCATCTTAAACAGAGATGGCCATAAAAGTCACCTACTAGCGTGTGTGTTAGGAACTAGTGTCACAAGTCTACATGCATAAAAGAATAAAAGTCTGTCCTACTGTCTGAGTAAGTATAGACAGAAATGGAAAAAGAATAGCTCCAAAGTGCTGCTGGAGATCACCAGGAGAAGCAGCTCACCGTGAAGCCTTGACTGGATATAACTCAGGAACGAGCTCCGGACTGATACCCAGATGCACCTGCCTAAGATCCTGTACAATTAAGTACAAAGTGTAGCATGTGTACATAAAATAATATGTACCCAATAAGTATCCAGTCTAATCTCGAAGAAGTAGTGACGAGAGGACGATTTGACACCTACTAGGGTCCAAACAGTATATTTAGATGAAATTTTAAAAGAGGACAACATGTAAGCATGGATAGTAAAGAAATAAATGTAGAATCGTAATCAAAATCCAAATACGTGGTGAAGCACCAATATACAAGTTTTCAGTTCGTTCTTCCAGGATATTTCACAGCTCAACAGTCACAAAAACATCAAGCAAATAGCATGCGCATAGTGGAATAAGGAAATCCGGCTTGTGCCAACATAATAATAATAACTGTGCACTGCCGAAGGGTCGAACAACGCGAACCATAGATGCATCTATTAACCTACCGTGGCGTACAACATGCTCCCATGAGAGTAGGGGGAAAGAATCACTCCGCTCGCAGGATATAAATTGCGAAGCGGTCGCATGCAAACACAACATCTTTCTTTAAATTCTTTCCAAATAACAATTCTTTTAAAACACCAAATTCTCGATTTTCTTGAAACAAAGTCACTATGCACGGGCTCTCGTCACCTCTCACGTACGTAGTCGCCCATAACAATAACACATAATCATTTATTTCACCTATGGAGAAAATTCCCTCTTACGAGGTTAGAAAGGAGACTTACCCCGTGTCAAGTCTACTTCTCGGGTCAAGAATGCGCCCGAAACTCCAAATTCGTCGCCCAAGTACTCGAAACTAGTCAAATATTACATAAATAAATTAATCTATACTCCAAGGCCCTTAATTCTCCTACTTAAATGATCATTTCAACCTAAATTGGGAAAATCCTAAAATACACCTCGGGGCCCACATGCTCAGATTCCGAAATTTTTTGAAGGAAACTATCACCCATGGCCTAAGGATCAATATTACATAGTTTTTGTATGATTCCTAAACAAATTTCTTAGTAGTTTCCCATTTTTGTCAAAAACCTAGGTTTTACTCTAACCCATGATTTCCACTAATTTTGATGTGTTAATCTACCTAAGAATCCAAGTATTAAGCTAAATTTATAGTAGGAATTACTTACCTTACAATAGCTAGGTTGAATACCTTCCTTGCATGCTCTCAAAATCGCCCAAACATGAAGAAAAGTGTTCAAAAATGGCTAAGTCCCGTATTTAAAATGAAGCTCACTGCCTAGAGGATTTTTGCACCTGTGGCTCTAGGACCGCACCTGGGGTCTCGCATCTGCGGAGAAGGGGAAGGGGGCCTGGTTTCGCACATGCGGAGTGGAGTCTGCACCTGCGGCTCCGCTTCTGCGAAAAGGAGTCCGCATCTACGGAAATGGGAATCTCCCTCAGGAGTCGCACCTGCGAGGCTAGGACCACATAAGCGGTCTCGCATCTGTGACTTGCCCTCCGCAGGTGCAGTCGCACCAGGTCTGGTGCACCAACAATCATTTAAGGCTGCTTTTTGCCTCGCTCGATGCCCGAATGGCATCTGGGCCCACCCGAGACCCCGTCCAAATATACCAACAAGTGCTAAATCATAATACGGACTCGCTCAAGACTTCGGAACGCCCGAAACAACGCTAAATCTAAAAATCATACCCCAAAACCTATTGGATCAAACTTAAGAACTTTAAGTTCTTGAATTCTCTTTCAATAAGAAGAACCTACCTATACTACTCGGAATGGCATCAAATTTTGCGAGCAAGTCATAAATGACATAACGAAACTATTCCCGGTCTCGGAATTCCGTTTGGATATCGATAACACAAAAACACGTTCCAAACCTCAAGTTTGAACTTAAGGAAGCCTTAATTCTCTATTAGGCGCCGAAACGCCCCGGGGTCATCCAAAACCCGTTCCGAACACACACCCAAATCCGATATCATCATAAGAACCTACTAGAACCTTCAAATCTCGATTCCGAGGTCGTTTACTAAAAATGTTGACCGAAGTCAAACTTGGCCTTAAAGGCCAACCTTAAGGAACAAAGCATTCCTATACCACTCCAAACTCCTCAAAACTTCGAACCACCCACCCCCGCAAGTCATAATTCAGTAAAAGCAACTAGGAGAAGTCTCATTTAGGGGCACAGGGTTCTAGAACGCAAAATGACCGGTCGGGTCGTTTCATTTTCCACCTCTTAAACAAATGTTCGTCCTCGAACGGGTCTAGAATCATACATGGAGTGCTGAATAAGTGTGGATATCTCCTACGCATGTCCTCCTCGGAATCCCAAGTCGCCTCATCGACTGGTTGGCCCCTCCATTGGACCTTTACGGTGGAAACCCTCTTGGACCTCAACTGGAGATCCTGCCTGCCAATAATAGCAACTGGCTCCTCCTCGTAACCCAACCTCTCATCTAGCCAAATGGTGCTGAAGTCTATCACGTGAGAGAAGTCGGTGTGGTACCTCCGGAGCATGGATACATGAAAGACCGCATGAACTCCTGATAAACTGGGAGGTAAGGCAAGCTCGTAGGCAACCTTCCCAATTCGCCTCAACACCTCGAATGGACCTATAAACCTCGGGCTCAGCTTGCCCTTCCTCCTAACCTCATAATACCCTCCATCGACGAGACCTTCAACGGAACCTTCTCGCCCTCCATAAAATGCGCCTTCTGATTTGTGTAACTCTTCTGTCTGGACTGTGCCACGCGCAGCCTCTGCTGAATCAACTTTATCTTCTCCAAAGCATCCTTCACTAGATCGATGCCATATAGCTTAGCCTCGCCAGGCTCAAACCACCCAATGGGAAAACGACATCGCCGACCATACAAGGACTCAAATGGAGCCATCTCAATGCTGGACTGATAACTATTATTATAAGCAAACTCGGCTAAAGGAAAGAACTGGTCCCACTGCCCTTCAAAGTCAATCACACATGCCCTGGGCATGTCCTCCAATATCTGAACTATCCGCTTCGACTGCCCATCGGTCTGAGGGTGGAATGCTGTGCTGAGCTCTACTCGGGTGCCTAACTCACTCTGTACTGCTCTCCAGAAGTGCGAGGTGAACTGAGGACCTCGATCTGATATAATGGACACAGGTACACCGTGCAACCGAACTATCTCCCGAATGTAGATCTGGGCCAACCTCTCAGAAGTGTAAGTAGTAGCTACTGGAATGAAATGTGCCGACTTGGTCAACCTGTCCACAATAACCCACACCGCATCAACCTTCCGCAGAGTCCGAGGCAACCCAACTACGAAGTCCATAGTGATGCGCTCCCATTTCCACTCAGGTATAGGCATCTGCTGAAGTAGGCCTCCTGGCCTCTGGTGCTCATACTTAACCTGTTGGAAATTTAAACACCTAGCCACGTACTCCACTATGTCTTTCTTCATCCGCCTCCACCAGAAATGCTACTTCAAGTCACGATACATCTTCGTAGCACCAGGATGAATAGAAAACCGTGAACTATGAGCCTCCTCTAGAATCCTCTCCCTCAGGCCATCAAAATTAGGGATACATAAGCGACCCTGAAGTCTCAGAACACCATCCTCGCCAATAGAAACCTCCTTGGAACCACCCTGTACCACTGTCTCTCGCAGCTCTGCCAAGCGTGGATCATCAAACTGTCGAGCCTTGATCTCCCCCAATAATGAAGACTGAGCAACCACACATGCAAGAACTCGGCGGGGCCCTGAAAGGTCCAACCTCACTAGGCGATTAGCCATGGACTGAATGTCCAAAGCTAGAGGTATCTCCTCCGCGGAAATATAAGCCAAGCTACCCATACTCTCCGCCTTCTTGCTTAAGGCATCTGCTACCACATTTGCCTTGCCCAAATGATAAAGAATGGTGATGCCATAATCCTTCAGCAACTCAAGCCACCTACGCTGCCTCAAATAAGATCCCTTTGCTTGAACAAGTGCTGCAAACTGCGGTGATCTGTATAAACCTCACAAGGAACCCCATACAAGAAGTGCCTCCAAATCTTAAGAGCATGAACAATCGCCGCCAACTCCAGATCGTGCACAGGGTAATTCTTCTCATGAACCTTCAGCTGCCGTGAAGCATATGCAATAACTCGCCCCTCCTGCATCAACACACATCCAACCCAACGCGTGAAGCATCGCAATGAAATGTATACATCCCAGAACCAGAAGGCAACACTAGAACTGGTGCTGAGGTCAATGCTGTCTTGAGCCTCTGAAAGCTCGCCTCACACTCGTCGGACCATCAGAATGGGGCATTATTCTGAGTCAATCTAGCCAGAGGAGCTTTAATGGATGAAAAACCCTCCACAAATCGACGATAATAACCTACTAGACCCAAGAAACTCCTGATCTCTGTAGCTGAAGTAGGGCATGGCCAACTCTGAACTGCCTCAATCTTCTTAAGATCAACCTTGATACCCTCTACGGATACCACATGCCCCAAGAATGCCACAGAATCCAACCAAAACTCACACTTAGAGAACTTATCATACAACTTCTGTTCTCGCAAAATCTGGAGCACAACTCTCAAATGCTGCTCGTGCTCCCCCAGGCTACGTGAGTAGATCAGAATGTCATCAATGAAGACAATGACAAAAGAATCAATATAAGGCCTAAACACCCTGTTCATCAAGTCCATAAATGCTGCTGGGGAATTAGTCAAGCCAAAGGACATCACCAGGAACTCATAATGACCATATCTCGTATGAAAGGCCGTCTTCGGAACATCCAAGTCCCGAATCTTCAGCTGATGGTACCCCGATCTCAAGTCAATATTAGAAAACACCCGAACACCCTGCAACTGGTCAAAAAAATCATCAATACGCGGCAACGGGTACTTGTTTTTGATGGTGACCTTGTTCAACTGGCGGTAATCAATACACATCCGCATAGTCCCATCCTTCTTCTTCACAAATAACAGTGGAGCACTCCAAGGCGATACACTCGGTCTGATAAACCCCTTAGCCAACAGCTCCTCAAGCTGTTCTTTCAATTCCCTCAATTCCTTCGGAGCCATACGGTACGGGGGGATAGATATAGGCTGGGTGCCCGGAGCTAAGTCAATGCAAAAATCAATGTCACGATCCGGTGGCATGCCTGGAAGGTCTAAAGGGAATACATCATCAAACTCTCGAACTACTGACACTGAATCAATCGTCGGAGACTCAGCGGTGGTGTCCCACACATACGCAAGATAAGACAAACAACCCTTCTCGACCATATGTCGAGCCTTCAGGAAGGAAATAACCCGACTAGCGGCACTAACTGAGGAACCTCTCCACTCCAATCTCGGCAACTCGGTAATGGCTAAAGTAATAGTCTTGGCTGCAATCTAGAATGGCATGATAGGGAGACAACCAACCCATGCCCAGGATGACCTCAAAATCAACCATATCAAGCAACAGGAGGTCCGCTCTGGTCTCGAACCCACAAAATGTAACCACACAAGACTGATAAATGTGGTCCACAACCACAGAATCGCCCACGGGAGTGGACACATAAACATGAGTACCCAAGGACTCACGAGGAATATCTAGGGAATGAGCAAATAAGGCTGATACATATGAATAAGTGGACCCTGGATTGAATAATACCGATGCATCTCTACCGCATACCGAAATAATACCTGTGATCACGGCATCTGAATCCACTACATCTGATCTGGCCGGAATAACATAGAATCTGGCTGGAGCACCGGATGACTCACCTCCACCGGAATAAACAGGAGCTGATTGGGATCCCCCTGCCTGGCCCTCTGGGTGGCCGAACCGCTGGTGCTGATCTCATAGGCTGGTGATCCTGCTGCACTGCTTTGCCCCGAAGCCTGGGACAATGCCTCTTCATGTGACCTGGATCCCCACACTCATAACAACCTCCCGGCGCCATGGCCTGCTGCCCTGAAGAAGAACCCTGAATAGTTGGAGGGCGATATGAACTCTCGGGCATAGCACTGAAGTAAGGGCTGGAAGACCCTTGATTACCAGAATACCCACCGGAGGAACCCAGAATAGCTGGCGGGCGGTAAGAACTCTCTGGCATGGCGCTGAAATAAGGCCTCGCTGAAACACCTCGTGGAGGTGGTGGGGTGCTAAATATGAGGGCCTACTGGGCTGGTGACAGCTCAACAGTCACAAAAACATCAAGCAAATAGCATATACATAGTGGAATAAGGACATCCGGCCTGGGCCAACATAATAATAATAACTGTGCCCTGCCGAAGAGTCAAACGACGCGAACCATAGATGCATATATTAACCTGTCGTGGCATACGACCAGCTCCCATGAGAGTAGGGGGAAAGAATCACTCCGCTCGTGAGATATAAATTTCGAAGCGCTCGCATGCAAACAGAACATCTTTCTTTAAATTCTTTCCAAATAACAATTCTTTTAAAACACCAAATTCTCGGATTTCTTGAAACAAAGTTGCATACAATGAAGTTACAAAGCATATAACTCAAGTTAATGAAATTCACATGGCATGGTGTAGGCCTAACTACCCGGACATAACAATAATAGTCACTACGCACGATCTCTCGTCACCTCGCATGTACGTAGTCCCCCACAAATAATAGCACATAATCATGTCATCTATGGGGAAAATTCCTCTTACGAGGTTTGAAAGGAGACTTACCTCGTGTCAAGTCTACTTCCCGGTCAAGAATGCGCCCGAAACTCCAAATCCGTCGCCCAAGGACTCGAAACTAGTCAAATATTGCATAAATAAATCAGTCTATACTCCAAGGTCCTTTATTCTCCTACTTAAATGGTAATTTCAACCTAAATTGGGAAAATCCTAAAATACAACTCTGGGCCCACATGCTCGGATTCCGTAAATTTTTGAAGGAAACTATCACCCATGGCCTAAGGATCAATATTATATAGTTTTTGTATGATTCCTTAACAAATTTCTTGGTAATTTCCCATTTTTGTCAAAAACCTAGGTTTAATCTAACCCATGATTTCCACTAATTTTGATGTGATAATCTACCTAAGAATCCAAGTATTAAGCTAAATTTATAGTAGGAATTACTTACCTTACAGTAGCTAGGTCGAATACCTTCCTTGCATGCTCTCAAAATCGCCCAGAGATGAAGAAACATGTTCAAAAATGGCTAAGTCCCATATTTAAAACGAAGCTCACTGCCTATAGGCTTTTCGCACCTGTGGCTCTAGGACCGCACCTGCAGTCTCGCATCTGCGGAGAAGGGAAAGGGGGCCTGGCTTCGCACCTGCGGAGCGGAGTCCACACCTGCGGCTCCGCTTCTGAGAAAAGGAGTCCGCATCTGCGGAAATGGGCAGCTCCCTCAGAAGTCGCACCTACGAGGCTGGGAGCGGTCTCGCACCTGCAACTTTCCCTCCGCAGGTGCGGTCGCACCAGGTCTGGTGCACTAGCAGTCATTTAAGGCTGGTTTTTGCCTCGCTTGATGCCCGAATGGCATCTGGGCCCACCCGAGACCCTGTCCAAATATACCAACAAGTCCTAAATCATAATACGAACTCGTTCAAGCCTTCAGAACACCCGAAACAACGCTAAATCTAAAAATCATACCCCAAAACCTATTGGATCAAACTTAAGAACTTTAAGTTCTTGAATTCGCTTTCAATACGCCGAACCTACCTATACTACTCGGAATGATACCAAATTTTGCGAGCAAGTCATAAATGACATAGCTGAACAATTCCCGATCTCGAAATTCCGTTTGGATCTCGATAACACAAAAACACGTTCCAAACCTCAAGTTTGAACTTAAGGAAGCCTTAATTCACTATTAGGCGCCGAAACGCCTCCAGGTCATCCAAAACCCGTTCCGAACATACGCCCAAATCCGAAATCATAATACGAACCTATCTGAACCTTCAAATCTTGATTCCGAGGTCGTTTAATAAAAATGTTGACCGAAGTAAAACTTGGCCTTAAAGGCCAACCATAAGGAATGAAGCGTTCCTATACTACTCAAACTCCTCAAAACCTCGAACCACCCGCCCCCGCAAGTCATACTTCAGTAAAAGCAATTACAGGAAGTCTCATTTAGGGTCACGGGGTTCTAGAATGCAAAACAACCGGTCGGATCATTACACAAGTTGTAAAAATATAGTTTGACAGATGCATCAAGATAATAAGAACTGATAATGGGACAATGAGACAAAATTTGTTAATAATGAATGCAACTCACTGTTCCAATCTTTTGGAATTATTCACCAAAGAACATGTGTAGATACACCTCAGCAAAATGAGATTACTGAGAGGAAACATAGGTATGTCCTTGAAATTGCTAGATCATTAAGGTTTCAAGGATCAATTCCAATCAAGTTTTGGGTACACTACAATATGACAACTGTGTCTATCATTAACAGATTACCTTCTCGTGTATTGGGAGGTAAAAGTCCATTTGAAGTGTTTCACATGAAGAGACCTTCTCTTGACCATATTGAGGACACTGGGAAGCTTTTGCTATGACAAGAGGATGAATATAAGCAAATTTAAAGCTAGAGTAATTGCAGCAAATTTCATGGGATACTCAACTGTTACAAAGGGTTATATCCTATATCATTTGTCCAAGAACAATTTCTTTACCAACAGAGATGTCACCTTCAAAGAGAATACATTCCCATTCAGACTTGAGGAGCCACACATAAATAATATGTTTTTAGATGTTGGGAGTTTGGAGCAACCTAAACTTGTACAAGAGGCAGAAATGGACCTTATGGGATCAATAACAGATAATGATGTAGCACAAGAGGGAGTACCACCAGTGAAAATGGATGTTCCATACACATCATGTCCAGATATAGTCCATGAAGATCCAACACCTGCAACACCAGTTCAGCTACTTGATACTTTTGAAGCTGTTCCAAATGGTGTCATACCCCTTTTCTACCCCTGCAAAAGGTATATGTGTGTGGATGAGGGTTAAAAGGAGTTTTTCCGATTGAAGTGACAATTTTGAAATTAGGATTATTTTATCGTTCGGAGTCGTCACTTGGAATTGATTTTGGGTGTTCCAAGTCACCTTTTGTTTGAATCCCTATTCAAAGGAAGATTTGACTCTTTTATTATTGGTCAGCAAAAATACAGTTCGGGTAAGAAATTTTATTGACCGGGAAGAAGGTGTGAGGCATTTTCCGAATCCCGTGGTTCTAACACGGTCGTTTGATTGACTTAAACTTGGATTGAACTAATTTTGGATAAACTATGCTTTATTTTATTTTCATGTTTTGCCTATGTTCGCTTTTATTGTTGATGACTTTTCTAATCTCGCACTACGACGAGTATGCCCGACCCTAGTGTACACTAACCAAGACGAGTAACCCCGACCTTAATTCGTGTATCACACCTGAACTTGGAGCTTTCTCGAAGTTAATTAAAAGCTTTTATTTGAGAAAAAATTGAGTCAAGATGTGTCTTTACAACTTTGCAACTTTATTTATATTTTTATTTCGAAGCGAGTCTTCCCGACTTCAGTTAAGATAAAATTAATTAACTTCATCAAACATATTACTTTCGATGTTAAATTATGGGAAAATGTTTGTTCAACCTTATTATGAAAAGATAAACCTCTTTGTAGCTTAGTGGTAGTGAACAATATACAAAAAAACTTTTGCTGATATCAAGTCTACCTAAAGCTCTATTCTTACGTTTGTTGTCATTAAATGATGAACCTGGTATAACCGAAATATTTTATATTTTAATAAAATTATATACTTGTGCTCATGCCTTAAAATTTTCCTAGCACTTTTCAAAAATATTTAACTATTTATTTATTAGTAATAAAAAAACAAACTTTTATATTGAGATTCTGCATTGTCTAGCTTATCAGTTGAATTAGTTTAGCAAAAACTTGTAGCCAGTCAATCCCAATGACAGTGAACTTAACAAAATAACACACTAACATACATTTAATGTTCAATAAGAAAGAAAACAACATTATGCTAGAAAAGTTTACACATGCTCAAATCAAGAAACGAACCCTTATGTAGCAAGAGTTTCATGTATAATAAAACTTCAACTCTTAAAAGTGCGCTAAACTAACAAAATACTTTTTTTTATTTCTTTATTTTAACTCAATATCCTACTGCAATCCCACAACTTCACATACACGAAAACACTCCAACAACTAAATCATGAATTTGAATGTTACAAAAAAGAACTTTTTCAAAGCTACGTAATTCATTTTAATATAAACATCTTCTAAAAAACTAATGAAGGTAAAAACATATTCATTCCATGTTTTTCTTTCTTAAAAAAATGTTTACTCAACTTTCAATACTCAATGCACGTAACCAGAAGTTCGTGTAAAATTTAAAAAGAAGAACTTCAAATACTAAGAATTCTTAAGCCACCATCTTAATATAAAAAAATATTAGAACCTCCGTTCATTCAATAAAAGAGTGAAAACAGTCAGAATATATCCCAAGATTGCATTTTTGGGTCTTATCTCAATCAACAGTTACACTACAGATTTAAGGAAAGTACATAGATAGTTGGTGGTAATATGGTTAAAAGAAAATAGTTAATCACCCATATTATTTATTAAAAATGGGTTAGATAGTGAACTTTTTAAAAACGGGTCAAATATGGATAAGAATCATATTATCCATTTAGAAAATGGATAACCAATGAGTAACCAATGGGTCTAACTTTTACATTTGTAAAACCTCAAATTGGAGGTTCCTCAAGTTAGGGAGACTAAGAATTCTCCCAAAATTGATCGTATGCAAGAAGTCATGGATAATATGGTTACCCATATTTTTTTTTTAGTAATCCACTAGGCTGAGCACCTAGGGCTAGTTTTTATTTATTTATTTAATTAAAATAAACGTAACATAAAGTAGTTTGTTGTCTCACATTTGTGTCTAGTAGCGATATTTAAACTACTATCTAATAATTGTAGAAAAACTAGCCTATTACAAACATATCTAGGTACTGTATCCCCCCAGCTACTGAGTATTCCTTCTGTATATCTATGTGAGATTGTTTCTTCCGTTGTTGCTTCATTACTCCTCCAGTATGCTATCCCATGTCCCTCTCTTATGTTGTCCTCTCTTTTCCTCATCCATACTCCCAAACGCTGCTTGA
>ML378650.1:0-23345 GCA_005239525.1 Nicotiana knightiana
CATAATTAAACTACAAAGCAAGGAAGAAAATATGTACAAATTGATGTTTTGCCTTCGATTCACACTAAACTCGAATCTTTGTGTATCCCTGTGAATCTCTGTGTATCCCTGTGAATCTCCTTTTGTAGTTGTGTTTTAGGAGTCTATTTATAGGTTTAGGGTGAACCCTAACCGTGTAGGAGACTTCTATTTCAATTACAAAACACTTAAACCCGTCAAAACTCNCAGGGCTGGCGTTTCAGCCCAAACGCCTGGCTAACGCCAGGGTCGGGCTGGCGTTTCAGCCCAAACGCCAGGTAGGGTCAGTGTGTTTGGCTCTGTCGCCCGGCTATCGCCCGGGTGTCTCTTTTCGCGTATTTTTCGACGTATTTGCATCTTTTTAGCTCCGTTTCCATCTCCACTTCACCTACACATGAAATAACTCCATTAAGCACATAACAAGTGTAATTTTATCATTAATGCGCATAAAATGTAAGGTATATCACATGTTAAACTATGCAATTTAGTCTCGCATCAAGTAGTCCCCATAAAAGGAAATAAATTAAGAATGTGCGTGGATTACAAAGACCTGAACAAAGCATGCCCTAAGGACTCATTCCCATTTCCCAACATCAATCGCTTGATCGATGCCACGGCTGGCCACGAGATCCTTACATTTATCGACGCCTACTCCGGGTACAAACAGATCCAAATGAACCCGGAAGACCAAGAAAAAACTTCGTTCATCACGAAGTATGGTACATATTGTTATAATGTAATTCCCTTCGGGCTAAAAAATACCGGAGCCACGTATCAGCGCCTAGTTAATAATATGTCTGAACATCAAATAGCCAAAACTATGGAAGTTTACATTGATGACATGCTAGTTAAGTCCATGTGTGCAGAGGACCATTTGACTCATTTGCAGGAAACATTCGATATCCTTAGAAGGTACAATATGAAGCTCAACCCCGAGAAGTGCGCCTTCAAAGTCGGATCGGGCAAATTTTTGGGTTTCATGGTGTCGAACCAAGGAATCGAGATCAATCCCGAAAAAATCAAGTCCATCGAGGAAATCACAGTGGTAAACAACGTGAAAGAAGTACAACGGCTGCACGAGCAGATAGCGGCCTTAGGCCGATTCATCTCGAGGTCATTAGATCGGAGCACCACTTCTTCTCCCTACTCAAGAAGAAAAATAATTTCGAGTGGACTCCGGAATGCCAACATGCCTTGGAAGAACTAAAGCAGTATCTCTCGAGCCCACCTCTGCTCCATACCCCGAAGGAGGACGAAATGTTGTACTTATATTTGGCCGTGTCTGAGGTTGCGGTAAGTGGTGTGTTGGTTAGAGAAGAACAAGGTACGCAATTCCCTGTCTATTACGTGAGTCGGACCCTAGGAGATGCTGAAACTAGGTATCCGCACTTGGAAAAATTAGCTCTTGCGTTAATAAGTGTATCTCGTAAGTTGAAACCTTATTTTCAATGCCATTGTGTATGTGTTTTAACTACGTACCCCCTTCAAAACATTTTGCATAAGCCCGAATTATCGGGGCAGATTGGCCAAATGGGCCATCGAAATATGACACCGAGTATCAACCCCGAACGTCTATCAAGTCCCAAATTTTGGCGGACTTCGTGGTCGATTTTACGCCTGCCCTTGTGCTCAGGGTAGAGAAAGAACTCTTGTTGAAAGAAGGCATGTCATCTGGGGTGTGGACCCTTTTCACTGACAGTGCCTCGATTGTGAAAGGTCCGGTCTTGGCGTAGTTTTAAGATCACCTACAGGTGGAACAATTAGACAATCTATAAAAACTTCAAAATTGACTAACAATGAGGCCGCATATGGGGCCATGATTGCAGGTCTCGAACTGGCCAAAATCCTAGGAGCAGAGGTCATCGTAGCAAAATACGACTCTCTTCTAGTTGTAAACCGAGTGAACGGAAGCCTCGAGGTTCGATAAGATAGGATGTAAAGATACTTGGACAACCTTCAAGTTACATTGCACCGCTTCAAATAATGGACCCTAATCCATATACCTCGAGAACAAAACAGCGACGTAGATGCACTCGCAAACTTGGGATCGTCTGTCGAAGAGGATGACATACTCTCGGGGACTGTTGTGAAGCTATCCAAATTAGCGATCGAAGAAGGTCATGCTGAAGTCAACTCAACAAGCCTAACATGGGATTGGAGGAACAAGCACATTGACTACTTGAAACATGGGAAGCTCCCCACGGATCCAAAGGAATCGAGGGCCCTTCGAGCTAAGGCAGCCCGATTTTCACTCGACGAGAATGGAAAACTGTATAGAAGGACCTTCGACGGGCCACTAGCAGTATGCTTGGGACCGGGGGACACTGACTATGTGCTACGAGAAATCCACGAAGGCTCTTGTGGAAACCACTCTGGAGCCGACTCCCTGGTTCGAAAGGTAATCAAAGCAGGATACAACTGGGATAGCATGGAAAAAGACACCAAGGAATTTGTTCGAAGATGTGACAAATGCCAAATATTTGCACCGATGATTCATCAACTCGGTGAAAAACTTCACTTGGTTCCGTCCCCATGGCCATTCATGAAATGGGAAATGGACATCGTCGGTCCCCTACCAACGGTGCCAGGTAAAGCTAGATTTATCTTATTTATGACTGAATACTTTTCAAAATGGGTAGAAGCGCAGGCCTTCAAGAATATAAGAGAAAATAAATTCATCGACTTCATATAGGACCACATCATATGCCAATTCGGGATCCCCTCCGAGATTACATGTGACAATGGGAAGCAGTTCATCGGCAGCAAAGTGACGGAGTTCCTCGAGGAACATAAAATCAAAAGGATCCTATCAACGCCCAACCACCCAAGTGTGAACGGTCAGGCCGAGTCCACAAACAAAACTATCATTCAAAACCTAAAGAAGAGGTTAGAGAATGCAAAGGGAATATGGAGAGAAGTGTTGCCCGAAATACTATAGGTATATCGGACAACTTCAAAGTCAAGCACAGGACAGACCCCGTTCTCTTTGGTATATCGATCTGAGGCATTGATATCGGTCGAGGTTGGGGAACCAAGTGCCAGATTCCAGCATGCCTCCGAGAGCTCAACCAACGAGGCCATGAACATCGCCCTCGAGTTACTGGATGAAAAGCATGAAGTTGCGTTAGTCCGAATGGCCACACAAAAGCAAAGGATCGAAAGATACTACAACAGAAGAACAAACCTTCGATACTTCGGGGTCGGGGACTTAATTCTAAGGAAAGTCACCCTCAACACTCGAAACCCAAATTAAGGGAAACTAGGCCCTAGCTGGGAAGGACTGTACCGCATCCTCGGAGTAATAGGCAAAGGATCCTACAAACTTAGCACCATGGAAGGCGAGCAACTGACAAGCAATTGGAACATATCAATGCTCAAATGCTATTATTGCTAAGGTATAACCTTCTCCCTTTTTATTTTGTATGTTCCACACTGACCTTTTGCAGATGTTCGATTGAGAAATCGGGGCATCCGTCAACTCGAACACCTTGGGTTTTAAAGCATGCGTTGCACTCTTTTTCCCTTATATCGGGTTTTATCCCAAATGGGATTTACCGACAAGGTTTTTAACGAGGAAACACCTATATTCTACCTGAGGAAAACTCAACAAATATTCAAGGCTTCTTTTCAATCAACCTAGAATACTGGGGGGCATCACCCCTGAAGGTTACCCTTTCGAAGAAAGCAAGTTATGCCGAAGAAGGCCTCGACAGACCAATGTTGTAATGGGCCAAACGGTCAAATAAACCGTGTCCATGTAGAATAATCAAGCCTCTGAACACGTACACACATATCAAGTAATCAAAGAAGCCTCTTTGCTCATCAAAACGCTTTGTGCCTCAAAGAAGTTTACTACTTTCACGTAAGATGCCTCAGGGCCCAAAAACTCTCGAACACTCGGGGACTATTGTCGACAGTCAGCTCATCGAGCCGTCAAAAACTCAAATTTATAAGACCTCAACGAGGAAAATTCGAGATAGTAAGCCCTCCATGAGGCGACATCAAATTTTGTAAGACCTCAACGAGGCAACTTCGAGCTAGTAAGCCCTCCATGAGGCGACATCAAATTTATAAGACCTCAACAAGGCATACTCAAAATCATAAGACCGTAGAAAAAGGCATACCCCGATATTAAGTCCGAGGATATATATTCGAACTTGTAAGACCCCTAAAAAGGCATTCCCTCGATATGGACGCCGAGGCCATCTCACCCGGGGACTAAAGGCTACGGTCGAACATAAAGACTATGGTCATATCAAAAGGCTATGGCCAAATTTAACGTGGCTCGGAGACGTCTGACTACCGCCATAAAACTAAAGGCCTTCAAATACTTTGAAAATACTTTAAAAAGAACCATTTAATCAGGCTACCCTCGGCATAAGCAAAGGAGCTTCGATAACATCAGCTCCGAACAATAAAAAGTCTTTGAAACAATCAGCCTTCAACAAAAAGGCTTCGAAATGATCAGCCTTCAACAAAAAGGCTTCGAAACAATCAGCCTTCAATAAAAAGGCTTCGAAACATCAGTCTTCGATAAAACCTCACAAGGTACTCAATTATCGTCGCATATCGACTTATAATTGAGGTTCTTATTCGAGCCATCGAAGAAACAGACGAACACGAAACATGACTAGGCATAACCAAAACTTTAAAAGTCTTTATCCAAAATGAGGGAAAACTATAGCCATGTTAGAGGTTGAATCGACCCAATCTAAAGATCCTAAGGGCCAATTTGTAAGACCTCAATGAGGCAACACCACATTTTCAAAACCTTAAAAGGGCATAGCCCCAATATCAAGGCCAAGGACATAATATCGAACTTATAAGACCCCTAAAAGGTAATACCTTCAATATGAAGGTCTAGGTCATCTCGCTCGGGGACTAATCATAAGACCTCGATGAGGCAAAATCAAGCTTATAAGACCTCAACGGCAAGCATCAAAATTCAGACCACAAAAGCAAAGGCAAAGGCAAGACGAAAGTTTATGCAAAAACAAGATGAAAGATCTCTTTATATAAATGGTGGTACAAAGGTACATTTACAACACTCATACAAGGATCCTTTTACCGAAAGAAAACCTACTCTATTGTTATCATCGGGGACTTCATCTTTTCCCTCTCGGGGACTTTGCCTTCATCAACCCCCTCGGGACTAGCATCCTCGCCAGCTTCTTCCCCTTCGTCTTCAACATCGGCTTCATCGTCGATAGAAAGGAGGAACTTGGAATTAATCTCGTCCGTTTTAGTCTGCTCTATCTCCTCCGAGAGATCAGAGCCTTCGTCATGAATCTCCTCGAGGGTCTCCCTCCGGGATCTGCATCGGGCCCCCCTCAACTCCTTCTGAGCATCAGTAGCATCTTTTAGACGGTGCCCATTCCTTTCGGAGTATTTTCCGACGTCTCAAAAGTGGATTTACGAACCGAGAACAGTTTGGGCTATGCTTTTGCCAATATCACAATAAGGTGTGTTGCCCCTGAAATTAGGAAAACACTCAAGAACTTCAAGTGGGAGGATATGAAGACTCCTACGGGAATATTTTCCTCAAAAATATAACATATATGTGAAGTTACTTGGACTCAGATTCAGGGAAAATAAGAATTTGGTGAAGCATTTCCCAACATCGAAATTTATCTGCGACATGAATAAATATCTTCCAGTTACCTTCTCTCCGCCAAGGAATGGCCCAGCCAGCTCTATAGATGGCTATATCTCCTTCAAATGAAGGGATATTCACTTGCACCGCCCTCTCCCAACGGAAATCAACCTTTGCCTTTTCAATATCGGTTACCGGACTAACATATTGAGACATGGGCTCGCGTCGGCTCGCTACCTAACAAGATCTATCAACCTTAAAATCAGATGATTTTTCACAGGGTCCGGGGAGGCACTCCTCAACACAAAGGGGAAATGTCGTTTCGCTATTAGACGAGCATGAAGAAGAAGGGGTTTTCTCTTTTTTAGGGACTGTCTTAGAAGTTTTGGCCATGACTGTGTTAAAATTTCTGAATAAGAAGAAGAAAACTAGTGAAGGGATGAACTCATAGTAGGGATAAAAGCAGAAGCTGTTAAATGGGGATTTGAAGATGTTGCAAAGGATGAAAATTTGAAAAAATAAGGGTTGGAATATTAATAGAGGTTCTCTAAGCGTATTGGAGGAGTTGAAAGTACGGAAAATAGCAGTTTGGGGGCTTCTCGAGAATCGTGCTCTGTGCAACCTTTCTGTCACATCAGTTATTGACCTCACGTGGTTGATGTCACGGTGGAGATATCAAAGAACCAAGGATTCAAATCATTTCTTATCATTTCATTCTAAGAATCGTAGGGACTATCTATATACGGTCGATATCGGGGACTCCGGTATCGAGGTCTCCGAAGCATGCCAAGCCCGACCTCGAGGGGGGCAAAGTAGAAAATGAAGTTTGACCTCGAGGTGCATGCCTCGAGAAAGCATATCGGGGACTCATCTCAGCATACCTCGAGGTAGTATGAAAATCGACGACCTTCATGGAAAGGCGGGAAATTCCCAAGGGCACATGGTTAGAGCTGACAAGGTCTGCAAGAATAGTACAAGTCCGTATTGAGTCACTATGTATATGTTGGGATTCTCCCCTCCTATATAAAGGGGACCCCTGTCATTTTGTAAAGAGACATGAATATTCAATACAATAGAACATTCTCTGCTTTTCTTGCTTACACGTGCTCAAAAATTACTCTATAGATTTATTGCTCTTTACTTATTGTTCTTCGTATATTGACCATCATTATCCGTAAAAGGCTGGCTCCGAGGCCCCCAATATCATTGTTTCTTCATAGATTGCTCATTATTAACTACCCTAGCTAGACGTTGAGGCCCCCTTATTCCAGCCAGCTCGAGGCCCAGCTCTGTAACAACATTGGTTTGCATATCTTAATTTTCTAACTCACACCTAGCACTTCCTATCTAATAACTAGTATTAAGATAAATCACATATTTTTAGAACCACAAAATCAAGTATAATTGTTAATACCATTTTCAAGGTAAACAACTTGGCCATCATTCATGGTCTTACTAGCATAGTAGACCGGATGGAAGATTTTGTTGATACGTTACCCAAAAACTGCTTCGACCGCCACATCACTTGCATCACAAATGAGCTCGAAAGGCAAGCTCCAATCCGGTGCAGTAATAATAGGAGTAGTAGTCAACTTGAACTTAAGCAATTCGAATGCCTTCATGCAATCCACGTTGAAATGGAACTTGGCATACTTCTCCAAAAGCTTACACAAGGGGTTCGCCACTTTGGAAAAATCCTTGATGAATCGGCGATAGAACCCCGCATGACCCAAGAAGCTCCTTACTCCCTTCACGAATGTAGGGGGTAGGAGTTGAGAAATCATTTCTATCTTGGCCTTGTCGACCTCAATACCATGCTTTGAAATTTTGTGGGCGAGGACAATGCCTTCCTCGACCATGAAGTGACATTTCTCCCAATTCAATACCAAGTTTGTCTCCTCACATCTCGCCAACATCTTATCCAAATTTTTCAAGCAATCATCAAAAGAATTCCCGACCATGGAAAATTCATCCATGAAAACCTCAAGAAAATCCTCCACCATGTCGGTGAAGATAGCCATCATACACCGTTGAAAAGTCGTCGGTGCATTACATAACCAAAATGGCATCCGCGAGAATGCGAAAGTACCATAGGGACATGTCAAAGTAGTCTTCTCTTGGTCCTCCGGAGCAATAAGAATTTGGTTGTAGCTGGAATATCCATCAAGGAAATAATAGAAAGCACGGCCGGCCAACCTATCAAGCATTTGATCAAGAAATGGAAGTGGGAAATGATGTTTCCTTGTGACTTTGTTGAGCTTGTGATAGTCCATACACACTCTCCACCCGGTCACTGTTCTTGTAGGAATCAACTCGTTTTTGTCATTGGTGACCATAGTAATGCACCCTTTCTTTGTGACACATTGCACCGGAGAGGTCCATGAGCTATCGGAAATGGGGTAAACAACCCCGGCATCCAACCATTTTATGATCTCTTTCTTCACCACATCTTGTATTGCTTCATTTAATCTTCTTTGATGTTCAACGGAGGGTTTGGAATCATCCTCCAAAATAATCTTGTGCATGCAAAAGGCAGGGCTTATACCCCAAATATACACCAATGTCCATTCGATAGCTTTCTTCTTATTTTGTAGCACCTCCAAAGTAGAGTTTACCTGCACATTAGTCAAATAAGAGGAAAGAATAACCGGTAAAGTAGAACGCGGGCCAAGAAAATCATACCTGAGAAGTGGAGGCAATGTCTTTAACTCAAAGTGGGAAGCTCCTCGATTGAGGGATTTTGTTGGAGGAGTCTTCCGGTTCTCAAGATTTAAAGACAATTTGCGGGGTTCATAAGTGTACGACCTCATTCCTTGCAATGCATTTACACATTCCACATACCCATCCTTCTCATCATCATGATTAATCAATACGGACTCCAAAGTATCATTAACATCCATCATGGCACTAGCATCATCAACAATCCCCTCGGTCACTAAATCCACAAACAAACAAACTTCATTGCTATTCACGAACCAACACATCATCAATAATACCCAATGGTCTCTTCATAGTACGATCCGTCATTTGTAATCTCATAGATGTGGGTCTTGGTTGCCCAATTCCCAAAGTTTTGAACACCTAGTAGGTCATCAAGTTGATACTTTCCCCTAGATCACAAAGAGCTTTGGCAAAGTCGGCGCTTCCAATGGTGCAAGGGATTGTGAAAGCGTCGGGATCTTCTAATTTTGGAGCCATTGAGTGCACAATTGCACTCACTTGATGTGTCATTTTTATGGTCTCACAATTCATCGACCTCTTCTTGGTCATCAAATCTTTCATGAACTTTTCATAGCCAGTCATTTGTTCCAACACCTCAACCAATGGCACATTAATGGATAAGCTCTTCATTATGTCAATAAATTTCTTGAATTGGTTCTCGCCATTTTTCTTGGCAAGCCTTTGAGGATATGGAGGAGGAGTCCTTGGCATTGGTGCCTTAGCCTTTGGCACTACCGGTTCCGGTATGTCAACAATGTGTTCCCTAGACGGGTTCACTTCTTCTCGAATCTCCTTCACATTTTCATCAATATCAATTCTCAGTTCGTCATTAGCTTGAACCACATTTCTTAGAATATCATCTTCTTGAATCACTTCATCATCATCCACAATTCTTCTTTGATTTGAGGTGGTTGCATCCCTACCTTTTCCACTCCATGTAGTTACGGCCATGGCATGTCCCATGTTGTTCCCACCCTTCGGGTTCACCAATGTGTCACTAGGTAGTGCCCCCTTAGGACGAGTGTTTAAAGTTTGCGATATTTGCCTTAATTGAACCTCCAAATTGGGGATTGAAGTATTGTGAGAGGCTAGTTGAGCATCGGAGTCGGCATTTTTCTTCATCATTTGTTTAAACATATTCTCAATTCGTCCTATCTCATTATTTAAAGAGCTAGGCCCATGAAACGGATAGGTAGGCGGGTTTCTTGGTTGTTGATACATCAGGGGACTTTGAAAGCCCGACCCTCGATTCCCTTGGTTATTATTCCAACCTTCTTGGCTGTTGCCTCCCCAATAACCTTGATTGTTGCCACTCCAATTGCTTTGATTGTTTGATTGTTCCAGTTACCTTGATTATTGTTACCACCACTCCAATTTCCTTGGTGGTTTTGATTGTTCCAATTTACTTGATTTCCTTGAGATCACCATTGTTGTTGATTCGGGCCTTGAGAGTTATTTATTTGGCCTTGGTAGTTGTTCACATATTGCACTTCTTCCTCTTGTTCATTGTATGATTCATCTTGGTAAAACCCACTATCATCTTGCACATATTGTTCCACACAGTTTTGCACTTGTTGACCCTTTTGCCTTGGCTTGTTCACCATCATATTCACACCTTCCATTGCGTTTACTTGCTTAGGACCTTGAAATTGTTGAATTTGAGCTTTGGCTAATTGATTTATTGTGGTCGTCAACTCAGCAATTGCTTGCCTATGATCATGCAATTATTTGTGTATGTGAATCACATTAGGGTCACCTTGGGGAACATTTTCTCTACTCTGCCACGCCAATGAAGTTCTGCCATTTCATCTAAAATCTCACAAGCTTCGGCATATGGCATTATCATGAAATTTTCACCGGCAAGTTGGTTGACCACACATTGATTGGTAGTATTGATGCCCCTATAGATTGTTTGTTGAATCATAGCCTCAGTCATGTCATTATTCAGGCACTCTTTCACCATACTACGGTACCTCTCCCAAATCTCGTGCAAAGGCTCATTCGGTTCTTGCTTGAATGCTAGAATCTCGTCACGAAGAGTAGCCATATGCCCGGTAGAAAAGAACTTGGCAATGAATTTGTCCGCAAGTACATCCCATGTACGGATAAAAAGGTTTTGGAAATCTTTCTAACCAATCCAAGGCTTTCTCTCGTAGAGAGAAGGGAAATAGCCTCAACCTTAGAGCATCCTCAGAGACGTTGGTCTGTTTACTCCCCCAGCAAGTGTCCACAGACCCCTTCAAGTGTTTGTATGCATTTTGACTCGGAGCCCCGGTGAAGAATCCTCGTTGCTCTAGCAATGTAAGCATAACATTTGTTATTTGGAAGTTTCCCGCCCTAATGTGGGGTGGGACTATGGCACTTGCGTATCCTTCATATTTGGAAACACCTGGTGTGGAGCTGTTCTTGGTGGAGGTAGGGGAGGGATGGGAACATTGTCTTGAGGTGGTCAGTCTCGCCTATTTGATTGCGGTTCAAGAGGAACCTCATCAACTTGGTCATCATCCACATCCTCCCCCAAAGGCAAGTTTTCGAGAGGATCATTGTTGACAGCCATTTTGTACCTACAATTGTTTCAAAGAAAAATTAGTAACCCCGAAGGAAAGGAAGACAAGCCACACACAAAACCAAATATATAGCTAAATCCATTTTTAGCTCCCCGGCAACAACACCAAAAATTGATGTCGCCCAAATTCATACCACTAATTGGGATTGTGAAGCGGTTGATGCAATTATAATTATCCAACTTTGAGTCGGGATCGGTTCCTCGGGGAGCTTAAATTGGATAAGGTACATACTCAGACTAAGCGTATGACGTGCCTAAAATGCACTTCCACATACTTTGTTGTTGTTGTCTACTTCTAAAATTGAGCTATTGTTTTCAAATGTAAAACTAGATAACGATATTTTTGGTGTTGTTATTTTTCAAGTTTAAAAATATCTAGGGATGTGACTTCCACCTAGGTGTTCACCTAACGGGTTGTGGGATTTAGGGCAGGTTTCGTTGGCCGGGATGCAATATAGCACTCAACACACAATTACCCACTCGATACCTCTTGGTAGTTAGAGTGGTTTTGCCATATTAATTTGGCTTTCTTAAGTCCAAATGGGTAATTCACAAAACCGTTGACATATGCTCAAGTCGGGTCTTACTATCTCTAGATTCAACCCTTTAATTGAGGCTATCAATTTCTTGACTTAACCCCAATTTCTTGTTAGCCAAGTTTTCCTAGACTTAGTCTCTCTTTCTCAAGTAGAGACTAAGTCAATTAGGCATGAATCAATATTTGCAACCATTAATTCTTAAATTAAAGCAATAAAAAGGCTAAATATCACATACCCAACCTTAAACAAGCCCTAAATTAAACACACATTAGGTACCCACTACCCTAGCTAGAGATTTAGCTACTCATAGATAAAAACGAAGAAATTAAAGAAGAAAAAACGATTAAGCTCATATTAGATGATAAGGAGATGAAAATCCAATGTTAAAATAATAAAACTATCACAAAGTTTCCCAAAGCAGTAAGTAAACAACGATTATCTACTTTCTGAAGTTCAAACTTGACCGAAATTTGATAAAAAGAACTATTTATACACAGTTAAAAGTTTCGGACAAAATTTCCCTTTCGGAGGTTCTGCGGCCGCACAATTCGGTGTGCGTTCCGCACTTTGAAGTTGAGCTTGACAAGAGGGACTTCTGCTGCCGCAAAATTTTGAATTGCGGTCGCGCTTCTTCAGGTTCTGCGGATGCACATTTCTGAGTGCGGCTGAACTCTGGAATTCTGCGGCGCACAATAATAGTGCAGTCCACACTTCTTCGTGGACTAGAACTCCAACTCTTTGATCTTCAATCTTCTGTGGCTGCACAATTATTGTGCGGTCCGCACTTTGCACAGGAGCTCTTACATAGTTCTCTTCATGGTCAGCGGCCACACTCAATATTGTGCGGTCCGCACTTTTCTCTTTTTGCTTGGTTTAATCGTTGTCCAAAAATACTCCTTCTTGAGTTGAATTTCATCGTTTTGGCTCACGTTCCAATACTCCTGCAAGTAAGCACGTTTTATTAGTTTTCGGGAATACCTTTAAGCATTTTTTAGCTAAAACGAGAGTAAAAGAGTGCAACTAAGTAGTCAAAATCCCTACTTATCAAACCTCCCATTGACCCAATGATCATTGAGTTATGTCGTTATTTTAATGTTTGTCTTGGCCAAATCGGTCCCATTGTGTGGAGGGCAGTGGCATGCCTTCGTTATTCGTCGATTTGGTTTTCGCTCCTTTTACCTTCCGCCATTTACTTCATCTTTACTCCCCAAGCCAGTTTGTGAAGGTGTCTTTTCTCTGGTGGCTATGAGTAAAAGGGTTTTAGTCAACCCTGAAGATGATCGTGATCGTGGCTGGTATGCCTGGTTTGTTGCTGCCCTGCCAGTGGATTAGTAGGTGAAGAAAATATTTCTTTTCCATAAAAATGGAACTTTGCACGTAAGTGTTGTTTTTCTTTTATTTTGATATCTTGAATTCTCCTTCATAATCGTATTTTTATTTTCTCAACAACCATGCAAGATTTGAAAGAAATTCCTTACTTCTGTGCTTGGGTAGAAAAGATGTTAATTGTTGCTCCTATGGACAAAATATTTTGAAAATTTCTTTCACAAAAATTTGGTTGGAAAGTGAAGACTTACGGTAACTTTTTATTCTCGTGATTTCCTTTTCTCTTTAATTGTACTTATGTAACTTTTTTTCTCCCCCTTTTTATTAGGGTTTGCTATTTGTGGTATTAGCCCCGCTTCTGTTCCCACAACCAGGCTTTCTGTAAGCTTCGCTCAAGAGAGGATCTTGAGTGGTGCTTCTTCCAAAAGAAAAACTATTGAAGCCAGTGGGTCTGACGATGAGGAGGATACCGTCGAAGGTTCCTTGGTGAGAAAACTGCGTGTCAGAAGACGCGTGGTTTCATATGATGAAACCCCTGTCTCCCAAGATCCCCCCTCAGGTTCAATTCCCTTCAGACTCGTTGATGAACCAGAGAGTGTTCCTTTAGAAATTTCTGATAAAAACGCTGGTAAATTAGTCAACCCCCCGTCTAGTCCTATTGAAAGGTTATTTGCCCATGGCTTTAAAGTTGAGGAAGGCCTCGAGCCTGTTTCTGAAGAACTGCCACTTGCTTCACGGCTAGTTTTACGAGTTGTTAATCCCCCCCACCCCGTGTCTTTACCTAGTGTTGCCCCAAGTTGATGTGTGGTTGAAGTCGTTGTTAGGACCCATCGAAAAGAAGAAGTTAGAGGGTCACAGTTCTTTGACTTTATGAATGACATCATTCATTCTTCTCTCAAGGTATAACTTTACTTATGTTTCTTTCTTTCTTTTTCCTTATTCGTAACTCCTCTACTTTTTCTTTTTGTAGATTAATTTGATAGGCACTGAGCTTATGAAAAGGATCTTTTTGAATGACCATCAACTAATTGAGTTGCGCAACGAGGTTGAAAACTGGAGAGAACAATTTGAAGGTCTTCAGTTGGAAAAGGGCGTTCTTGCAAAGGAAAAATGGAGCTATGGAACAACAATTGAGGATGTCTTCCGCTGAGTTAGTGGTTTTAAAAGCTTCTTCCAATCAAGTTGAGAAAGACAAGGATATACTGGAATCCTTCTTTGCCGAACAACATTCCAAGGCTATAGAAGATATAAGGAGTTTGAAAGAGCTCCTTAATCAAAAATAGTTTTACGCATGCTTACCCAATATCAAGAAGACCTACGTGCCTCTACAAATAAAGTTCAGTTCCTTGAAAGTTCTCTCGCTCCTTTAAAGACAACTTATGAAGCCTCGAAAGCAGAAAAAGAAGAATTGAAAGCTGAGGTCAAGCAGTGGGAGAAGGATTATGAAGCCCTTGAATATAATTCATCATTGGATGTTAGTTGGGCTTTTTTGAACACTTACCTTGAGAATTTAACTGAAGCCGGGCAGTAAGGTTTTGACCTGAGATTTCTAAGGTCAGAGAAATAATTAAACAAACTCAACAACATCAAAACTTTTCCACACCTGAAGACGAAAGTTCGAAGGGTGATGGAGATGGACTTGATCCTTGTGAAGTCGATGTTCAACCCTCTTCTCCCAAGTTGATCCTTCTTCTCTCGTTAATCATGCTCCTTAGCTCTTCCCTTTTCCAGACTGTTTGTTAAAAGTGTTTGTTTGTTGGTTTTTGGTTGGAATTCTCTTGTTTTTTTAGACAAATTTTGAAAGGTTTTACTGCCCCTGTCTTTTGTGAGGTTATGATATAAATACCGCCCCTCTTTTTTGGGGTTATGATATAAATATCTTTATTGCTTTTTCCGCGTATTATGATTTCTGCCCTTTTAATATTTGAACTTACTCTTGCACTTAAAATGCTTTAACAGTCCATGACTTTGATATACATGGTTTTTTTCTAAAAAAAGGGCCTTTTTATATTAGTGATCGATGAAGATGACGTTTCATCTTCATATTCGTGCAAATATATGAAACATAAAGTAGATATGAAAAAAAAATTGAGGAAGTTTTACTTTTCTGAACTCTCAAATGAATAAATTATGTACATCATTTTCATAATTATTCATACAATATTTTCATAATTACTTTCATTGTAACAGATTTACAAATTTGGGTCTATTTTGCCACAACTAAATTTATGGCATTAACCTAGAAGCTCGTGGGAATATCTTGCATCTTTTTTGCGAGTTTGGACTCCTTTGAAAACTTTTTAAGGGTTTCTTCAAGGTTTTGATCCTTGGTACACATCTTTCTTCCTTGTGTAACCTTCTTTATGAATATTTTCCTCAGTGTTAGAGCATTGAAGTATGAAATTTTTAACACTGGATCAGCTCCTTTCTTTTGGTCCTTTTCTTGGAAAAGAAAATACAAAATGGGACTCGGAGATAACTTTATAGATGATGACTACATAATTCTTTTTCATCAGAAAATTTGTAACCTGGACCGGGAATATTACAGTATTTTATGTGTCTTTCGGGTCTAATATCATCATTTGATACGAGCCAACTTTTTGCCTATCATCTGAAATGTTAGTAAAATTCAAATGAACTAAATAAAATCAAACTTTGCATGATACCTGACTGTGGGTATTAACCTCATTTAGAAGTAATACTTCTTCAAATGGACTGCATTTCAGTTTGACGGTTGCACCTAGCCATCCATGGTTTCCAACTCGTATGCTCATTTTCCAGCGATGCTTCTAACCCTATATGAACCTTTGATAAGGTGCAGAAGTAATTTGTTTAATTTGCCAACTTTGGAAGAATTCTATGACTTTCGTGCCTATGAATTGCGGGTCATTATCGCATACAATCTCCTTTGGAACTCCAAATCGGCATATAATATTTTGCCAAATGAAATCCATATCTCGCACCTGCTTCTACCATTTTGAGAAATAATCTCTTAAAACTAACAAAAATCGTACCTTTCAGCTTGTCCATTGGCCGCTGGGTGATAAGGTGCGGAATTAATTCATTTAATCTGCCAAATTTGAAAGAATTTTGTGACTTTCGTGTCTATAAATTGTGGGTCGTTGTCACACACAGTCTCCTTTGGAACTACAAATCGGCATATAATATTTCGCCAAATAGAATCTATAACTTCTTTTTCTCGCACCTATTTAAAAGAACTTGGTTCTATCCATTTTGAAAAATAATTTGTTATAACTAACAGAACCGGTACCTTTCCCTTAGCTTGAGGCAATGACCGTACGATGTCCATGCCTCATTTCATGAAGGGCACAGTGAAATAATTGAATGCAACAGCTCCGTCGGTCGATGCATGTTATTGGCATTTTGTTGACATTTATCGCACCTGGCTATAAAGTTTTCTGCTTATTCCTCCATTTTTTGCCAATAATATCTTTCCCTTATTAATGTTTTCACCAACAATCTTCCCCCGGCGTGATTGTCGCAATGACCTTTGTGTACTTCTCTCATTACATACTCCGTTTGTGATGGTCTGCTGCACCGTGCTAAAGGTCCACCAAACATTTTACGATATAAATTTTCACGAATTAAGCAGTACCAAGCAGCTTTCAGCCGTAACAATTGGGTTTTCTTCTTATTTACGGGCAAGATATCATACTACAAAAAGTTCACAAATTCGTTTCTCCAATCCCAAGTTAAATTATTGAAATTTACCTCACCCTTGGTTTGATCAAGTGTTGAATGAAACAAATGTATCACAATAGCATTTTCAGCATTTTTTGCATCTGTGACAAACGCAAGATTTGCCAGTGCGCCTGCTTCTGCATTTTCCCCTGGGTATTTGCACGGCTTTCTATATCTGAAATGTCTAAGCAATTTTTGTACCTTTTCGAGGTATTGTTGCATTCGCGTCTCTCTTGTCAAGTAAGTCCCTTGCATATGATTAACCACCAGCTGTGAGTTAGTTTTGATCACAATTTGTTCGATACCAAGTTTTCGTGTTAGTTCCAAGCCTGCGATCATTGCTTCATAATTGTATTGGTTTAGTTTGGTCGTTAATTTAATAACTCAACACAATTAATTTAATTTAGTAATTAAAAAAATCGAACCAACTTAACATAATATACACTCTGGATAGTAGATACCACTTGTATATAATTTTATGCACGTTTCAAAATTTCTAAAAAGTTTCCCACGTTTGAGTGACTCAGTGAGAGGAGAAAGTCGGTCAATGATTTGTCCAAACTTTTGGAAGGTAGTTCCACAAAGAAGCAAAAGGACACTTCTAGCAGTTTCTTATGAATTTCTTTAACCCCGTGTTTACTGTTGCCTCTCCAGTCGTTCACTTCAATTAGCAAAAATTTGAGAATTTTGAGGTTTTTTTCGTGACGGCAACGTCGTTTTCCTCTTTGATGGATTTGTCGCAGAGGTCGTAGGTGAGGGGGTCAATGTGGTGGCAAATCATGTAACCTTTAGCTTGTTTGGATGGTTCTTACCTATTACATATTGCATCGTATTGTTTTTTTAAATATAATATTTATTTTTATTGTTACTTAAATTTTATTATATCGTGTTGTTAAATTCGTCGTTACGTAACGACGAAATGTATCACTTTATGTAATGACCGATTTGGAGTGATTACGTCGTTATCTTGTCTTATCTCTGATCTTACCCTTCGTTATTATTAAATAATTTTATATTATTATTTATCCTATATTTTTATATAATAAATTTATCCTGTATAAAAAAAAAAAATTATAATATTGTAAGTTTATTCTTCATATTTCTGGTGTGTGTTATCATGAAACAACAGCAAACGATACAATCTATCCAAACATTGTATTCATCAAATGATACAGTACAATACGATACATTTATGAAACAATGTGTAACAATCATCCAAACAAGTTGTTAGGCTATGGTTACAATTGAACTTATACTTTCGCTATGAAGTATAAATATATATATGTAAAAATCTATTAAATTTCAATAAAATTAGATCTAAACTCATGATTTTGACAGTATAATAAATTAAAATACTGAAAATCATAAAAGTTAACTCGATAAATTTAAATTTTGAATCTGACTCCGTGTGATGGTCCAATAGTTTGCGAATACACTTGAGGAATACGAGAAAGGTGTGCTGATTCAAAGAACAGTGATCAAAATTATTCATATCATATCGAATATGACGTGTCCTTTTTATTCATTTCTTGGACGCGTGATCACCCGCGTGAAATATTACGCATTTGATTTCTTTGTTTGACTGTCAATGAAAGGTTTAATAGGCACCATTTTTAACTACATAAAATGTTCAATAAATTGTGCTTCAAAATAAGGTGTTTAAAATGTCGAATTTAAGTGAGGAATTGATATTAGATGATAAAAAGATCAATTTCCTTTATTTAAATCAGTAATGTGAACATTTCACTCATCCATTTTTTTTTTCTTTTGAGGTGTTTAAGGCCCAGACTACTCCGGAGAACGAGAGTTCAAATCTCATCAGCGTCCTCCCCTCTCCCACCACGATGTAATAAAAAAATTAAAAATGAAAGAAAAAATATGAGAAAGGAAACCGGCTCTCCCCACCATCAACCTGCTAACTCTAAACTTGTAATCATCTTGATCACATCTAAGATCATATTCAATGGTTCTGTTTAGGATGAAAAGTAAAATAAAATTGAAAAATATTGAAAATCTTGTACTCTATAAGGTAAGCTATACATAAGAGAGAGAGGAGAAAGAAAAATTGCAACAGCGACAGTAATTGTGTAAAAGACTTTTATCAAATTCGGATATAAACATTACCAACGTAAACTTCAGCAGATCTTTGTGGACATTCAAGATTGGGACCAATATATTGAGTGTGACGAGAGTTACATATTGGTAGTTAAGAAGAAAAAACAAATATATTTAAGGTGTAACGATACAATTTAAACAAATATTTAAAAAAATATATTAGATAATTAAAGAATGGAGATGACAAAACGATGGCGTGGGACCGAGTTACTGCCCATACCAAGAGCTTGGACGCACAACAAAAGAACGGTGTGAGTGGCACACAGTAAAATCTCCGGATTAGCCCAAGAATATTGGTACGAGCTAATGGAACATAGTTCAAGTGGCTTGATAATAAATCATATAGCACTTAATTTAAATATGAGATTGTAGAAAGTACAAGAGGGGTGAATTGTGGTGTATTAAAAATTAGTTGACTAAGGGTGAGTTTAGTCGACTAGATCTCGTACAGCACACACATAGAGATAAGCTAAGCGAATAGAAAGCAGAACAACACACAGCAGTTTTTATACTGGTTCGGTATTGTTGTGGTACTTACGTCTAGTTTTTCTTGGGCCACAAGGGTTCTCTTAGATCTTGAAAATAATTACAGCAATGATAGTTTTAACTCGTTCACCACCAACGGAGTGTAGCAACTATAGATTCTGAATGTTGACACAACTCTCTTTTGCGTTCTAACTCTTCCTATCTTTTATGACCCAAGGGGTGCATCTCGAATCCTGCACTTGAGATGGGTTGGATTCGTTCATGACTTTCCTTGTCATGTCCTCATTTTATGGAGAGATTTGGGGCTTCGACTTTGCTGGTCAATCTTCAATATCGTCTGATTGGAGATGCTGAATATTCTTTGATCTTCACTCGATATATTTTCTTGTTGGACAGTCTTGATCTCCTCTGATTGAGACTGAGATGGCAAGGCTGATTTGATTTTCTTTTTTATGGCTTTGTGTCCTTTGATTTAGCATCGTCTCCTTTGGTTTGGCATCATCAGCTCCTTTGACAACTTTCTTTATTTTTGTTGGTGTCTTGATTTCTGCAATCAATATAGATAGGATTTAGCTTTGCACAATTATCATCATTGCAATTTAGATTTAGATTTAACAATCTCCCCCTTTTTTATAATGACAATAAAGAGAGAGTAAACAGTAAATAAGTATAAAACAGGTATACTTCCCTTTCATCACTTGAGATGTCTACTCCCCTTGAGTTTGTACTTATCATTGCCCCCCTGAGTTGATGCTATATTTCTCCTAATGTTCTCTTCCTTTGACATCAATCAAAAAGGAAAGAAAATACAATCCAAGTATAACATAGAAAGTAATATACATAAAAACATACTAGTTAGGGCAACAAAAGTAATGCCTTCAGCAGAGGCATAGAGGATGGTTCATACAGACCCAAGTAAAAATAAGTTTCAAGACCAAAAGCAAGCAAGCAAAAAAAAAAATTGTCTTTAACACACACAAACACACATTAGCTTCTCCCCAGGAAGTACTTGGGGGTATTGATCTTTGGTGCAGAATGAGTCATAGGAGATTTCAACATCTTTGACGAGCTTGTCCATCTTTTCTGTCGTAGAGTTGAATGCCCTGGTTCCTTGCCTCCGTGTGGCTCCCATATCCAACCTAAGTTTGGCCATATCTGTACTTGTTTCCTTGGTGACTTCCCTGATCTTGTCCACATGTTCTTTCATCTCAATGAGCAGTAGTTTTACCCATCTAAATGTTGATGAATCTGCTGAAGACTTTGAGAGGCAGTCGACTGAGATTCTGGTTGTTCAGTATGAGGTTCAACTGCACTGGAACACTTTCAACTTTTTCGCGCTTAACCCATTGACGAGCGCAAAACCGACGTATAAACTTAGGCTCGCTAGTCAAAGATAGTATAGTATTAAATCGTCTCCACGGGAATTGGTTTCAATAATGTTCTATTAATTCTTCAGCTTAACACTATCCGGGATAATCAAACTTTTGATTTCTGTTATTATTGACTGCAAATAAACTAAGATTATCAGCTGTAAGGAACTGGGGATACCCAAATGATCAGTAATAACAAAGGAATATCGATGATAGAGGCAAGGGTAATGACAAGATATGTGATCAACTAATGTTCCGGGTAATTCTATGCTAAATTCACTCTTAGCTTCTATTGATTCTCTCGATTTCAACAGATGATTAGGCTACTTCAAATATTTCAATTCTTCTTCCAAATGAATTTGATTCCTTTAGCTATCCCAATAACATGCCCTATGAATGTATGCACAAAAATAGTGAATGAATGATCTTTCGAAAAATACCTCTCGATTATTCTCCTGAATTGGGTAAATAAATAACTCCTTAAGCTCTTTCGATTACCTAGAAGAGGAATAAAATCAACCCAATCAAGATAACACAAAGCAAATAGCAGTAAACTTCTCTTTCGATTAAAGTAAACCTACAATAAACCTTACAATTCAATTAAGAAATCATTCACTAAAGTCGGGCAATTAACAAAGAGTAAAACCCAAAACAATAATCAATTCACAACATCCATCAACAACCCTAAGGAGAATTACTCCATAACGAAGAAAGTATTCAATACAAGAGTGTTAGAAGAACAAGAAGACATTACATTTTCCAAATTCAACCTAAACTTTCATATTGAGTGAATTGGATCCACTCTCTCGATTTCCCGTTTCTTTTGTCCTTCTTTTCTCTCCAAAGTTACTCCTAAAATCCAAGATATCCTCTATTTAGACGAGTTGGGCTTCATATATGTCAAGGAAATTCACCTTCGGAATACAATTTTAGCCTTGCAAAATATCCTCGGAGGGACGTGCGCGACGACGCACCTTTGACAGTTTCTGCTTGACTTGCGCGGCCCAGTGCGCAATCAGTGCGTGGCCGCACACCTGGGCTATTTTTGCTCTCGTTTTCTTTCTTCTTTTTAAGTGTGCGAACCTCCGTTGATCCTCGAACGATCTCCTAATGTACTCCATAAGATATTACTTGGCCTCCAACACTCCATATTAGCTCCAAGCAATTCCTAACCCCATTGTATCCCGGAATTCCTCCTGCAAAGCATAAAGCACTTAGTCAGAGCAATTTACCACCATTTAACACTCAAACATCAGTAGCAGCGAATTAGAATGTAAATAGTGGCCAAAATACATAGTTATAGCCTATCATCAACACCCCACACCTGAACCATTGCTCGCCCTCGAGCAATCAAACCACATTTTACATAGACGCAACCTGACTAAGCGACTTCACTCACTCATCATACCAAGAATATTTAAAATGGACCAAGCACAATAGTGTAACATCTTCACCTCAAGAATTGACTCACAAGCACCACGTATTATTCACAACTTACTCACTTACTGTAACATAGAGATCAAGACTTACCTTTCCTTCGTGAAACAAGTTCCCTCACACAACAAAAAAGAGTAGTTCCACATACAACAAAATTCAAGAACAATTAGGAACTCAAGATAGAAAGAATTCACTCACTCACATAAACGACATCATGTTCCATAAAAGATGCACCATAGGCTTGCCCATAGTGTACTACTCTACTAATTGAGCTCATTCAGTCAAGGATCAAGTAGGACATTTAACTGGTTTTAATATGTGTTGCGGGATGGGTACGATACATTTAGATATAAGAGTTACTACATCTCCCTAAGCATTTTAATACATACACTTTAACAGTTGAAACCTCACAATTATGTCAAACCAACACTCCAAATTCACATCAATATACATTAACTCCCTTTTTCTTTAAGCATAATTACATCAAGAGTCACCACTATCAAAGAATATTTTGCACAACAATACAAATATATATTTTTTTCTTTTCTTATTCACCTCAAGTGGCTCTTACTTTTTTTCAAAACAATGTACCTTTCTCCTTATTTTATTAGTTCCACTCAAAAGCCAAATCAACCACCTCACACTTCAACTTTTGCAAAGTTCATAATGATTTCAAGTGCTCTGGGAGGTACAAGGTTCAAATAGATTATCAATTCAAATAAATAGGTAAGGCTTGTAATGTGGTTACCAAAGAAACAGTTATCTGGTTCAAAGGGGTTAACTAAGATATATAACAATTAGGTGGGTACAACACATATATCTGGTTCAACAAAGAAATGCATATATCACTTCCAAGACTGAACAAGATTACTATTTTGCTTTGCAAATACACCGGGCAAGTTCTAGACATCGAATGCAATGCACAGAATAACACGAAAATCCTCACCCACACATGGCAGATACTCACTCAGGATCGTACTGTCAAGATACTAGTCAAAGCAGTTAAGCGAAGTTAAGCAACATACAACTTAAGGCACTTATACAAGAGTCAAAACCCCGAGCCTAAGCGTCACTCTAAAGAACTCATTATTCTCGAGGCATAACGAAATCAAGAGACCTTGTTTTCATTCCAACTCATAGCACAAGGGTTCCCATTTATTTAAAAAAACGAAAACTAACTACACCCGATTCAAATGAAACCCTTGGAAAAGAACCGCGGCACTAAGAAAAATCAAGGGCGAATTACTACACTAACTACACAAGAAAATCTTTTTGAATTTTTCTTTCGACTTTAATCCTTCAAGAAACCTGTCGAATGATATCCATCGTCAGGAGAAGTCAAAAATTTTAAATACTTTTTTTCTACTCAAACTAACAATACTCAAGCTAACCAAAGAAACTAAAACTAATATAAATAAATCTTTGTGTATTTTGATTCTTATTCTTATTCCTGAATAAGGATATCTTTATTT
>ML378652.1:0-19254 GCA_005239525.1 Nicotiana knightiana
CTTGTCTTGATGAACCGATGACTGTGACATGCAATGAGACAACGCAACAAACAAACATTGATTCAGAAGAAGACGACATACATGATGGGATTGTCAAAGAAGTTGAGAACTTTGAGAACAGACATATGTCCAACCTGGATGAGACCGAAGTTATCAACCTAGGGGATTCAGAAAACCTCAAGGAGACTCGCATCAACATTCATTTGTCACCATCAGAAAAGAAAGAATACACAGAGTTTCTAAGAGAGTATGAGGACGTATTTGCATGGTCGTANTCAGATCAACGCCAAAGTTCTCCGAGTAGTGGAGTACCCGACATGGTTAGCCAACATTGTACCTATGCCAAAGAAGGACGGGAAGGTCAGAGTCTACGTCGACTACCGGGATCTCAACCGGGCCAGTCCGAAAGACGACTTCCCCTTGCCAAATATACACATTCTAATTGATAACTGCACCAAGCATGAATTGCAATCCTTTGTGGATTGCTTCGCTGGTTATCATCAGATTTGGATGGATGAGGAAGATGCTGAGAAAATGGCATTTATTACACTGTGAGGAGTGTATTATTACAAGATGATGCCATTCGGTCTAAAGAATGCAGGGGCCACCTACATGAGGGCCATGACCACCATATTCCATGACATGATTCACAAGGAGATCGAGGTGTACGTGGATGATGTCATTATCAAATCAAAGAAAGCTGCTGATCACATGGAGAATTTGGGGAAGTTCTTCAATAGATTGCGAAAATACATTCTGAGACTAAACCCCGCGAAGTGAGCATTCAGGGTTCCTGCTGGGAAGTTGCTGGGATTTATTGTAAGCTGTCGGGGAATAGAATTGGATCCGTCCAAGGTCAAAGCCATTCAAGAGCTACCACCACCAAGGAACAAGAAAGATGTGATGAGTTTCTTGGGGAGGCTTTTATAGCACAGTCTATAGTCATCTGTGAGCCAATATTTAAGATGTTGAAGAAGGACGCTGCGACCAAGTGGACCAATGATTGTCAAAAGTCTTTCGACAGAATCAAGGAATATTTTTCAACACCACCAGTCCTAGTACCGCCCGAGCCAGGCAAACCTTTACTACTATATCTTGCAGTATGTAACGACCCAACCTGTCGTTTTGCATTATCGGACCCCGTCCCCCTAAATGAAACTTCCTATAGCGGCTTTTTATGATTTATGACTTGCGGGGACTGGTGGTCTGGATTTCAGAGGTGTTTAGAGTGATACAGGAACAATTGGTTCTTTAAGGTTTGCCTTTAAGGCCAGGTTTGACTTTGGTCAATATTTTGGGTAAACGACCTCGAAATCGAGTTTTATCGGTTCCGGTAGCTTCATGTGATGATTTTGGACCTGGGCATATGTTCGGAATGGGTTTTTGATGACCCGGGAGCCTTTCGGCGCCCAATATTGAAATAAGAAGTTCCTTATGTTCCTATTGTGGTTTTGGACGTGTTTTTGTGTTATCAAGGTCCGAACGAAATTCCGAGATAGAGAATAGTTCCGTTATGTCATTTATGACTTGCCTGCAAAATTTGGTGTCATTCCGAAGGCTCGAGCGAGTCTATATTATGATTTGGGACTTGTTGGTATAGTTGGACGAGGGCTCGGGTGGGTCCAGGGCCCTCCTGGGCACCCAAAAGGGTTGAAAACTAGCTAAAATAGCTGCTGGTGCACCTGTTCTGGTGTGACCGCAGGTGCGGTTACCCAGTCGCAGGTGCGACCCCAGGTGAGGTCCCCATTTTCTCGCAGGTGCGGACACAGGTCCACAGGAGCGGAACCGCTGGTGCAGTCATCCCTCCGTAGGTTCGACCCCAACCCCACTCGCCTAGTTTCCACAGGTGCGAACCCCAGCTTGCAGGCGCGAGACCGCAGGTGCGGTCCTCGAGCCGCAGGTGCGGAGCCCCTGTAGGCCAGGCAGTGTGTTTCCTTTAAAAACACGGGATTTCACCCCTTTCTTTCATTTTTCACCACCATTAGAGACTTGGGATCTTGGGGAAAGAGGTTCCACGACCTAACTACTAAAGAGGTAAGTAAATTCCACTCTAACACTAGTTTCAAACATGAATTACTAGTTAAATTCCCTACTAAATCATTGAAAATCAAGAGTTGGATAGTAAATTTAGGATTTTTGAGAAATTGGTGAATTACCCATTTATTGCCATGAATTCAAGTAGAAACCACATAATAATGATCCTTAGGATATGGGTAAGTGATTCCTTTGAGAGTTTTCGGAATTTGAGCGTGTGGGTCCGGGGTTGAATTTTGGAATTCTTCAAGAATGTTGAATTATTGAATAAATAGGATAATTCCCCTACTTTGAGCATGCATTGATATCATTGTACCATATTTGGCAAGTTGCGAGTCCTCGGGTGTAGAGTTCGGAGTTCGGGCACATCCTTAGTCCGAGGGGTAGATTCGACACAAGGTGAATCTCCTTTCTAACCTTGTAAGAGGGATTTGTCCCCATAGGTGTTATATATGCTGTGGGTAATTGTTTTGGGGTCTACGTGCGTACAAAGTGATAAGAGTCCGTACGTAGCGACTATCATGCTATGTCGGGTAGTTTTAGGGCTCACAAACATGTTTCTATGTGCCTTATATGTATCTTTAGGTGTTCTTTGAGCTGCCTATTACTTTTGAATTGATATGGAAATGTAGAAAGTTGCATTTGAATTCCCAGTTGAATAATCCTTGTTACAAGTATATCCCTACTGAGCTTATTGATAAATTCAGTATGTACATGTATATATATGAGAGTCAGCACTCGAGTCGCAGGTATGATTCGCGATCGAGGGAAGCTTTATGATATTCGGTATAAGTGTGTCAGCACTCGAATCGCAGGTATGATTCGTGATCGAGGGGATCTTTATGGTAATTTGGTATAAATGTGTCATCACCCGAGTCGCAGGTATGATTAGCGAGCGGGGGAAGCTTTACGACTATTCAGTGATTAGATATTCCTTCGACTCTGGCCGGTTGTCTTACCCTTGTGTGCACTTGGATATTCGGTATTGATTTCATTGATATTGACATGACAGATATTTAGGGGAAAAGGAACGTGTACATTGTTGCTTATTTTCAGTAGTTTTTCCTGGATTTCTGTACTTGATAGGTGTCTGCTGCTTACTGTCTCACATGTCTACTACATTTCGTTTTATCCTGTTTGCTATTATTACCGTTGGACCTTAGTGAGTGTCTAGTCGACCTCTCGTCACTACCTATTCGAGGTTAGGCGGGATACTCACTGGGTACATATATATATTTATGTACTCATGCTACACTTCTGTACTTAATTGTATAGGTTCCGAGGCTGGTGCTTCTGGTTATCCGACCGGAGCTTGACGTATATTCTGGACCTGACTCCACGTTGAGCTGCCTCCCTTGATGATTCTCAGCAGTGCTATGGAGTTATATTTTGTTCATTTCTGTCTACTTCTCTCAGACAGCAGTACCGTTTGTATAATCTTTTGTATATTCTACTAGTTCGCCTGTTGACTTGTGACACTAGTTCCTGGCACACACATAGTAGACTCTTTATTTTAGGACTGTACATATTGGATCATGATCATTGTGGTTGTAATTACTTAAGTTGGTTAATGTTTCCGCTTTTATTTAAATGATCTAAGCTTAAAATTTTGGGAATATGTGGGGTTGGTATGTCAAATAAGGATAATCTCACTAGTAAACAATTGTTGGCTTGCCTGACTCCGGTGTTGGGCGCCATCACCACCTGTGTTGGATTTTGGGTCATGACAACATGGTATCAAAGCACTAGGTTCACGTAAGTCTCACGAGTCACGGGCAGACCCAGTAGAGTCTTACGGATTGGTACGAAGACGTCTGTACTTATCTTCAGGAGGATACAAGGTGTTAGGAAAACTCTCTTTATTTATATTCTATCGTGCAATTGGTGATATACATAAACTTATTCTTCTATTCTCTCACAGACGGTGAGGACGCGCGCATCCGATGTTCCCGATCTGGGAGATGCCACTATCCCCGTCGCCCGAGGTCGTGGTAGGGCAGGGGAAGGGCACCGGCCCGAGGTAGGGGACACGGGCATCCCAGAGCTATTCTAGTTGCACCACTGGAGGATCCCATCTTAGAGGAGCAGGACGAGGTGCCTCCAGTAGATCCTCCTCCAGCGGACTTCATGACATCGCCAGGCTTCCAGGAGGCTATGGGCTGTATGATGAGATTCATGGACACCATGTCCCAGGCTGGTTTATTTCCAGCAGATCCTTCCACTTCACAGGNAGCACATCATACCTCGGGTACACTGCCCATGGGTGGTACCAAGACTATAGTAGCAGCACCGGAGCCCAGACCAGCTGCGGATGGAAATAAACGGAAGATGTTAGACAGATAGACTCGGTTGCACCCTCCAGTCTTCGGGGGTGAGTGAGGTGAGGATGCCTAGGACTTCATTGATAGGTGCAGGGATAGACTCAACAACATGGGGATCCTAGAGTCCCATGGGGTGGATTTCACCACATTCCAGTTAGAGGGCAGAGCTCGCAGGTGGTGGCAGTCTTATATTATTAGAAGGCCAGCAGATTCTCCTACTGTCACTTGGTAGCAGTTCACATAGATGTTCTTGGACAGATATATTCCACCCTTTGAGAGGAAGAGCTACAGGGTCAGTTTGAGCGGTTAGAGCAGGGGAAGATGTCCGTGACAGATTATGAGGCCAGATTTTTAGAGCTGTCACGCCATGCACTTATGATATTACCCATGGATTCTGAGTGAGTGCGGAGGTTTGTAGCAAGGTTGCATCTAGGTATTAGATCCACCATGGCTCGAGAGGTGGAGATGGGTACCTTTATCAGCTCGTAGTGGAGAGTGCTCGCAGGATCGAGGGTTATCGGTCGAGGAGTAGGGAGCAGGGTCAACAGGATAAGAGGGCTAGGTTCTCAAGAGATTTCAGGGATGCCCCAACTAGGAGCAGAGGTCACTTTAGGGTTGGTCAGCCCAGTAAGCCTTCTTATTCAGCACCTCCACCACCTCCCCGAGGTGTTCCAGTTAGGCCCCAGTTCAGTGCCATGCCAGAGCGCTCTTACCGTCCCCCAACTATTCAGAGTCCTCCTAGTGGTTACTCCAGCCGCCAGAGATCCTCCAGTTCTTATTTCAGTGCTATGCCCGAGGGTTTACATCGCTCTCCGGCCATTCAGGATTCTTCTTCTTCAGGACAACAGGGTATGTCACCTGTGAGATGTTACGAGTGCAGGGATCTGGGCCATGTGAGGAGGGCTTGTCCCAGGTTTCGGGGCAAGACAGTGCAACAGGGTTATCAGCCTATGAGTTCAGCACTAGTAGTCTGACCACCTAGAGGTGGAGGACAGGTTCGCAGGGGTCGTCCTAGAGGTGGAGGCCAGTCAGGGGGAGGTCAGGCAACTCCTGTTCACTCCGGCGGGGCTCAGTCTTCAGGTGCTCCAGCCAGATTTTATGCTATTCCGGCCAGATCAGATACAGTGGCCTCAGACGCCGTGATCACATGTATTATCTCAGTATGTGGTAGAGAGGCTTCAGTATTGTTTGATCCAGGATCCACTTATTCATATGTTTCAGCACTATTTGCTCATTTTCTGGATGTCCCTCGTGAGTCATTGGGTTCTCCTATATATGTGTCCACTCCTGTGGGCGACTCTGTGATGGTAGACCGGTTCTATCGGTCTTGTGTGATCACCTTCTGTGGGTTCGAGACCAGAGCTGACCTTTTATTGCTCGACATGGTTGATTTTGAGGTTATTCTAGGTAAGGATTGGTTATCTCCTTATCATGCCGTGCTTGATTGCCATGCCAAGACAGTTACTTTAGCCATGCCCGAGTCGCCTAGGCTGGAGTGGAGGGGTTCTTCAGTCAGTGCAGCCAACCAGGTTATTTCATTCATGAAGGCTCGACATATGGTCGAGAAGGGTTGCTTGGCTTACCTTGCTTATGTGTGGAACACCACCGTCGAGTCCCCAACTATTGATTCAGTGCCAGTTGTTCGAGAGTTGCTGATGTATTTCCTTCAGACCTTCCACGCATGCCTCCAGATCGAGATATTGATTTTTGCATTGAGTTAGCTCTAGATACTCAGCCTATTTCCATTCCACCGTACCGTATGGATCCTAAGGAGTTGAAGGAGTTGAAAGATCAGCTAGAGGAGTTGTTGGCTAAGGGTTCATCAGGCCGAGTGTGTCGCCGTGGGGTGCTCCAGTCCTATTTGTGAAGAAGAAGGATGGGTCTATGCGGATGTGTATTGATTATCGCCAGTTGAATAAGGTGAACATTAAGAACAAGTATCCTCTTCCGCGCATTGATGATATGTTTGACCAGTTGCAGGGTGCTTGCGTGTTTTATAAGATTGATTTGAGGTCGGGTTCTCACCAGTTGATGATTCGGGCCTCAGATGTTCCGAAGACTGCATTTCGTACCAGATATGGCTATTACGAGTTCCTAGTGATGTCAGCATTCATGGATTTGATGAATAGGGTGTTCAGGCCGTATATTGATTCCTTCATCATTTTCTTCATTGATGACATTTTGATCTATTCGCGGAGCCTGGGTGAGCACGAGCAGCATTTGAGAGTTGTGCTTCAAACCTTGTGAGAGCATAAGATATATGCTAAGTTCTCCAAGTGTGAGTTCTGGTTAGAGTCTGTGGCATTTCTGGGGCATGTGGTATCCGAAGAGGGTATCAAGGTTGATCCTCAGAAGATTGAGGCAGTTCAGAGTTGGTCGCGTCCTACTTCAGCTACAGAGATCAGGAGCTTTCTGGGCCTAGAAGGTTATTATCGCCGATTTGTGAAAGGTTTCTCTTCTATTGCAGCTCCATTGACTAGATTGACTCAGAAGAATGCCCCGTTTTGATGGTCTGACGAGTGTGAGGCGAGCTTTCAGAATCTCAAGACAACATTGACCTCAACACCAGTTCTAGTATTGCCTTCCGGTTCTGGGATGTACACAGTATATTATGATGCCTCACGCGTTGGCTTGGGGTGTGTGTCGATGCTGGAGGGGAGAGTTATTGCTTATGATTTGCGCCACCTGAAGGTTCATGAGAAGAATTACCCTGTGCACGACTTGGAGTTGCCGACAATTGTTCATGCTTTGAAGATTTGGAGGCACTACTTGTATGGTGTGTCTGTTGAGGTTTATACCGACCACTGTAGCTTGCAGCACTTGTTCAAACAGAAGGATCTTACTTTGAGGCAGCGCATATGGCTTGAGTTGTTGAAAGATTATGATATCACCATTCTTTATCACCCGGGCAAGGCAAATGTGGTAGCAGATGCTTTGAGCAGCAAGGCGGAGAGTATGGGTAGCTTGGCATATATTGCAGCAGAGGAGAGACCTCTAGCCTTGGACATTCAGTCCTTGACCAATTGCCTGGTGAGGTTAGACCTTTCAGAGCCTCGTCGAGTTTTAGCACATGTGGTTGCTCAGTCTTCATTATTGGGGGAGATTAAGGCCCGACAGTTCTATGATCCGTGCTTAGCAGAGCTTCAGGAGACAGTAGTTCAGGGTAGGGCCAAGGAAGCTACTATTGGCGAGGATGGTGTTATGAGACTCCAGGGTCGATTGTGTGTTCTTGATGTTGATGACCTGAGGGAGAGGATTCTAGAGGAGGCACACAGTTCTCAGTATTCTATTCATCCTGGTGCTACGAAGATGTATCATGACTTGAAGCAACATTTCTAGTGGAGGCGGATGAAGAAGGACATTATGGAGTATGTGACTAGGTGTCTTAATTGTCAGCAAGTGAAGTATGAGCACCATAGGCCAGGAGGCCTACTTCAGCAGATGCCCATTCCTGAGTGGAAATAGGAGCGCATCGCTATGGACTTCGTGGTTGGGTTTCCTCGGACTTTGCAGAAGGTTGACGCGGTTTGGGTCATTGTGGATAGATTGACCAAATCGGCGCATTTCATTCCAGTAGCTACTTCATATACTTCTGAGAGGTTGGCCCAGATCTACATTCAGGAGATAGTCCGGTTGCATGGTGTGCCGGTGTCCATTATATCAGATCGAGGTCCTTAGTTCACTTCGAACTTCTGGAGAGCATTGCATAGTGAGATGGGCACCCAGATAGACCTCAGCACAGCATTTCACCCTCAGACTGATGGTCAGTCGGAGCGTACAGTTCAGATATTGGAGGACATGCTATGGGCATGTGTGATTGACTTCGGAGGTCAGTGGGGCTAGTTCTTGCCTTTGGCTGAGTTTGCTTACAATAATAGTTATCAGTAGAGCATTGATGGCACCGTTTGAGGCTTTGTATGGTCGGCGATGTCGTTCTCCTATCGGGTGGTTTGAGCCTGGGGAGGCTAAGTTATAAGGCATCGACCTGGTGAGGGATGCCTTGGAGAAAGTGAAGTTGATTCAGGAGAGGTTCCGTACAGCACAGTCCAGATAGAAGAGTTACGCGAATCAGAGGGCGCGTGATGTATCATTTATGGAGGGAGATAGGGTCCTATTGAAAGTCTCGCCTATGAAGGGTATTATGAGGTTTGGGAAGAAGGGCAAGCTGAGCCCGAGGTTTATAGGTCCATTCGAGGTGTTGAGGCGAGTTGGGGAGGTTGCTTATGAGTTGGCCTTGCCTCCTAGTTTATCAGGAGTTCATCCAGTTTTTCATGTGTCCATGCTCCGGAGGTACCACGCCGACTTCTCTCACGTGGTTGATTTCAACACTATTCGGTTGGATGGGAGGCTGGGCTACGAGGAGGAGCCAGTTGCTATTATTGATAGGCAGGACCGCCAGTTGAGGTCCAAGAGAGTTTTTGCCGTAAAGGTCCAGTGGAAGGGCCATCCAGTTGAAGAGGCGACCTGGGAGTCCGAGGAGGACATGCGGAGTAGATATCCACACATATTCAGCATTTCAGGTATGATTCTAGACACGTTCGGGGACGAACGTTTGTTTAAGAGGTGGAGAATGTAATGACTCGACCGGTCATTTTGCATTATCGGACCCCGTCCCCCTAAATGAAACTTCCCATATAGGCTTTTTATGATTTATGACTTGCGGGGACTGGTGGTCCAGGTTTCGGAGTTGTATAGAGTGCTACAGGAAGAATTGGTTCCTTAAGGTTTGCCTTTAAGGCCAGGTTTGACTTCGGTCAACATTTTGGGTAAACGACCTCGAAATCGAGTTTCGTCGGTTCCGGTAGCTTTGTATGATGATTTTGGACCTGGGCGTATGTTCGGAATGGGTTTCTGATGACCCGGGAGCGTTTCAGCGCCCAATATTGAAATAAGAAGTTCGTTATGTTCCTATTGTAGTTTTGGACGTGTTTTTGTGTTATCAAGGTCCGAACAGAATACCAAGACCGGGAATAGTTCCGTTATGTCATTTATGACTTGCCTGCAAAATTTGGTGTCATTCCGAGTAGTATAGGTCGGTTCAATGCGTTGTTAGCGAAGTCTATAAAACTTAAAGTTCCTAAGTTTGGTTCTTGGGGTTTTGAGGTGTGATTTTGAGTTTTAGTGTTGTTTTGGGTGTTCCGAAGGCTCGAGCGAGTCCGTATTATGATTTGGGACTTGTTGGTATATTTGGACGAGGGCTCGGGTTGGCCCAGAGCCCTCCCAGGCACCCAACGGGGCTAAAAACCAGCTAAAATAGCTGCTGGTGCACCTGTTCTGGTGTGGCCGCAGGTGCGGGACCACTCCTGCGGTCCCAAGCATCACAGGTGCGACCCCAGGTGAGGTCCCCCTTTTCTTGCAGGTGCGAACACAGGTCCGCAGGAGTGGAACCGCTGGTGCGCTCATCCCTCCGTAGGTGCGACCCCAGCCCCACTCGCCCAGTTTCCGCAGGTGCGAGCCCCAGCTCGCAGGCACGAGACCGCATGTGCGGTCCTCAAGCCGCAGGTGCGGAACCCCTGTAAGCCAGGCAGTGTGTTTCCTTTAAAAACACGGGATTTCACCCCTTTCTTTCATTTTCCTCCACCATTAGAGACTTGGGAGCTTGGTGAAAGAGGTTCCATGACCTAACTACTAAAGAGGTAAGTAAATTCCACACTAATACTAGTTTCAAACATGAATTACTAGTTAAACTCCCTACTAAATCATTGAAAATCAATAGTTGGATAGTAAATTTAGGGTTTTTGAGAAATTGGTGAATTACCCATTTATTGCCATGAATTCAAGTAGAAACCACATAATAACGATCCTTAAGCTATGGGTAAGTGATTCCTTCGAGAGTTTTCAGAATTTGAGCGTGCGGGCCCGGGGTTGAATTTGGGAATTCTTCAAGAATGTTGAATTATTGAATAAATAGGATAATTCCCCTACTTTGAGCATGCATTGATATCATTGTACCATATTTGGCTAGTTGCGAGTTCTCGGGTGTAGAGTTCGGAGTTCGGGCGCATCCTTGGTCCGAGGGGTAGATTCTACACGAGGTGAGTCTCCTTTCTAACCTTGTAAGAGGGAATTGTCCCTTTAGGTGTTATATATGCTGTGGGTAATTGTTTTGGGGGCTACGTGCATACAAAGTGACGAGAGTCCGTACGTGGCGACTGTCATGCTATGTCGGGTAGTTTTAGGTCTCACAAGCATGTTTCTATGTGCCTTATATGTATCTTTAGGTATTCTTTAAGATGCCTATTACTTTTGAATTGATATGGAAATGTGGAAAGTTGCATTTGAATTCCTAGTTGAATAATCCTTGTTACAAGTATAGCCCTACTGAGCTTATTGATAAATTCGGTATGTACATGTATATATATGAGAGTCAGCACTCGAGTCAAAGGTATGATTCGCGATCGAGGGAAGCTTTATGATCTTTAGTATAAGTGTGTCAGCACTCGAATCGCAGGTATGATTCGCGATCGAGGGAAGCTTTATGATCTTTAGTATAAGTGTGTCAGCACTCGAATCGCAGGTATGATTCGCGATCGAGGGAAGCTTTATGATATTCAGTATAAGTGTGTCAACACTCAAATCGTAGATATGATTCGTGATAGAGGGGAGCTTTATGGTAATTTGGTATAAATGTGTCAGCACCCGAGTCGCAGGTATGATTCGCGAGCAGGGGAAGCTTTACGACTATTCGGTGATTAGATATTCCTTCGACTCCGGCCAGTTGTCTTACCCTTGTGTGCACTTGGATATTTGGTACTGATTTCATTGATATTAACTTGAAAAATATTTAGGGGAAAAGGAATGCGTACATTGTTGCTTATTTTCAGTAGTTTTTCCTGGATTTCTGTACTTGATAGGTGTCTGCTGCTTACTGTCTCACATGTCTACTGCATTTCGTTATATCCTATTTGGTATTATTACCGTTGGACCTTAGTGAGTGTCTAGTCGACCTCTCGTCAATACCTCTTCGAGGTTAGGCGGGATACTCACTGGGTACATATATATATAGATATTTATGTACTCATGCTGCACTTTTGTACTTAATTGTACAGGTTCTGAGGCTGGTGCTTCTGGTTATCCGACCGGAGCTTGACGTATATTCTGGACCTGAATCCACGGTGAGCTGCCTCCCTTGGCTATTCTCAGCAGTGCTATGGAGTTATCTTTTGTTCATTTCTGTCTACTTCTCTCAGACAACAATACAATTTGTATAATCTTTTGTATATCCTACTAGTTCGCCTGTTTACTTGTGACACTAGTTCCCGGCACACACATAGCAGACTCTTTATTTTGGGACTTACATATTGGATCATGATCATTGTGGCTGTAATTACTTAAGTTGTTTAATGTTTCCACTTTTATTTAAATGATCTAAGCTTAAAACTTTGGGAATATGTGGGGTTGGTATGTCAAATAAGGATAATCTCACTAGTAAACAACTGTTGGCTTGCCTGACTCTGGTTTTGGGCGCCATCACGACCTGTGTTGGATTTTGGGTCGTGACACAGTATTAGACGAATCTTTCGGCTGCATTCTGGGGCAGCACGATGAAAATAGAAGGAAGGAACAAGCTATTTATTACCTCAGCAAGAAGTTCACTCCATATGAGGCCCGGTATTCTCTATTAGAGCGTACCTATTGTGCTCTAACTTGGGTCGCCCAAAAGCTGAGTCATTACTTCTGTGACTACACAACATATCTCATAGCAAGGATGGATCCATTAAAGTACATCTTTTAGAAGCCCATGCCCACTGGCAAGCTATCCAAGTGGCAAATCCTGCTGACCGAATTCGACATTGTCTACATGACTCAGAAGGCAGTTAAAGGACAAGCTCTGGCAGACCATCTTGCTGAGAATCCCGTAGACGGAGGATACGAACCGTTGAAAACATATTTTCCTGATGAAGAGGTATCATTCATAAGAGAAGATATTACAGAATCCTATGATGGTTGGCAGACGTTTTTTGATAGAGCAGCAAACTTCAAGGGAGTCGGTATTGGAGCAGTACTAGTATCAGAGATCGGTCAGCATTATCCGATATCCGCCAAACTCAGGTACCCTTGCACCAACAATATGGGCGAATATGAAGCCTGCATCTTGGGGCTCAATATGGCCATTGACATGAACGTCCAGGAGCTGTTAGTGATTGGTGATTTAGACTTATTGGTACATCAGGTACAAGGAGAATGGGCAACAAAGAATTCCAAGATACTGCCGTATCTGCACCATGTACAGGGGTTAAGAAAGAGGTTCACAAAGATAGAGTTCCGGCACGTCCCCAGAATCCAGAATGAGTTCGCCGACGCATTAGATACTTTGTCCTCAATGATCCAGCATCCGGACAAGAATTTCATTGACCCTATTTCCATAAAGATCCATAATCAGCCAGCTTACTGTGCCCATATCGAAGAGGAAGCAGAAGATCCTTGGTTACATGACATCGATAAGTACTTGGCAAAAGGAGAATACCTCGAGCTTGCAAATTCCACTCAGAAACGCACACTTCGGAGATTGTCCAACAATTTTTTCCACAGTGGAGGAATCCTGTATAGGAGGACTCCCGACTTATGGTTATTAAGGTGTGTTGACGCAAAAGAAGCATCAAAGTTGCTGGAAGAAATTCATGCAGGGACCTGTGGCCCACATATGAATAGTTTTGTTCTAGCAAAGAAAATACTCTGAGTTGGTTACTTTTGGATGACTATGGAAGCGGACTGCATCCAGTATGTTCAGAAGTGCCACCGCTGCCAGATACATGGGGATATGATAAAAGTGCCTCCAAGTGAGCACAATGCAACCCGCTCGCCATGGCCGTTAAAAGCTTGGGGTATGGACGTTATTGGACCAATTGAGCCTGCCGCTTCCAATGGCCACAGGTTCGTTTTGGTCACCATTGACTACTTCACTAAATGGGCCAAAGCACCCTCCCAGAAAGCAGTTACTAAGAAAGTCGTGGCCGACTTTGTCCGCGATCGCATTGTTTGTCGGTTCGGAGTTCCAGAGTCAATCATCACCGACAACGATTCTAATCTCAACAGTGACTTGATGAAAGCTATGTGTGAAACTTTCAAGATCAAACACAAGAACTCCACAACATACACACCTCAGATGAATGGAGCCGTAGAGGCCGTTAACAAAAACATCAAGAAGATATTAAGAAAGATGATAGAAAGGCACAAACAATGGAATGAAAAGTTATCATTCACTTTACTGGGATACCGCACCACTGTCCTCACGTCAACAGGGGCAACTCCCTATGTGCTAGTTTATGGTACAAAGGCTGTAATTTCTGCCGAAGTGGAGATTCCATCTCTATGAATTATACAGGAAGCTGAGCTCAGCGACGCAGAGTGGATAAGAGGCTGTTATGAGCAATTGGCCCTCATAGACGGGAAGAGAATGAATGCAGTATGTCATGGTCAACTATATCAGAACAGAATGGCCAGGGCCTTCAACAAGAAAGTCAAGCCGAGACAATTCACACCAGGGAAGCTGGTGTTAAAGAAAATCTTTCCGCATCAAGATGAAGCCAAGGGGAAGTTCTCTCCCAACTGGCAAGGTCCGTACATGGTTCATAGAGTGCTGACAGGAGGAGAACTCATACTTGCAAAAATGGACGGAGAAGTTTGGCCGAAACCAATCAATTCAGATGCAGTCAAGCCCTACTATGTGTGATATTTATGCTTTCTCAGTGATGTAATTTGAACTACACCTGACCTGATTCCCGTTTAAGAGGGGATACGTAGACAACCCAATGGGTTCGGTCACAATTCAATAAAAATCTATTTTTCCCCGCAATTGGAAACTGGGGCAGAATTTGAGGAGGACCCTCAAAATTCCGAAGCAAGTTCAGCCAGTTATGACGCTAGCAGCAGTCAGAGGCATCCACCCAGCAAACTGGGGCAGAATTTTGAGGAGAACCCTCAAAATTCCGCAACAAGAGAGGTCGCAATGTCTCAAGCCGTGTCATGTCGTCGGTTCATCTAAAGCTATTTTAGATTATAGATTATACTTTTACAAAAATCATACATATTTTTTTTTCTCTCTAAAGCAGCTTGTTTAGCGAACGCTACCCCAATGACACAGATGGTATCATCATGATCAAGCAAACGAGCCAAGCAGAGCCAGCGGGAATGCGAACTAACCTTCCCCCTTTACAAAACTCACGATCTTTCTTTGGATACAGGCACAAAATTGCAAAAGCCCTGAAATATATTATCCGCTCAAAGGACATATATCGTTACTCAAACTCGTCACACCAAGACTTATTATCAGCATAAACAATGCTTCATTATCATAATGCTCTACCGCAATTTAACACCAGCTAAGAATTTCTGTCGTCCTTCCTTACATATTGCATAAGGCTACCTTTCTGCCTTCCAAGACTAAACACTGTCTCCGTCTGCATTCGCATATTGCATAAGGCTACCTTTCTGCTTTCCGAGACTAAACGCTGTCTCCATCTGCATTCGCATATTGCATAAGGCTACCTTTCTGCCTTCCGAGACTAAACACTGTCTCCATCTGCATTCGCATATTGCATAAGGCTACCTTTCTGCCTTCCGAGACTACACGCTGTCACCCATTTACATCTGCATATTGCATAAGGCTACCTTTCTGCCTTCCGAGACTAAACGCTGTCTCCCATTTACTTTTCAAAATCAACCCCTGTCTCTATCATTATCTTCCTTACGGGCTAAGCTCTGCCCCTTTAAAATTTGCAAGACTAAGCTCTGTCTTGTCAGCATCATGCTACTGCATCTTCATGGGCTGAAATATCGCCAACCTATCCAAAGGCGTCATCGTTCGGAGGCACCATCTTCATGGCCCGAGAACACCATGTCATGGCCCGAGGATCTCTTTTTATCATTTGGCATATCATTATTCAAAGGCGTCATGGTTCGGAGGCACCATCCTCATGGCCCGAGAACATCATTTCATGACCTGCGAATCCCTTATCGAAACAATCCATGGCCAATGACATCATGGTCTGAAGACGTCATCCTTAACTGTCCGAAGATAGCATTCATGGTCCAATGGGAACTTGCATCATGTTTAAATTATGCACGATATATTCTTGTTATTCATTTGCAAGTAATCCGGCAGGAGCAGTTCCGCTCCAGATCTCCTAACTATCCCATAAGCCACTTGATCACCCGACCCTGCACTTTGCGTCCGTCCTTGTGAAACTTCATCGATATACTTTGCCGATGATTCCTGAACTACATACGACCTGATTCCCTGAAACCAGGGATATGTAGACAACTCAGAAACCAGGGTGCGACCTCAACCTTTCAAGCTATTTCCACTCGGTCAAATTGGCCATCATGTCTTTACCCGACAACTCTTCCATCCTTCTAGGGTAAAGAGGGGCAGCTGTTGATACCCAATTTTTTCTCAAATTATTTTTAAAATTTGCATATATACCTTAAAAATCAAGTTCCATAACAATTGGTATTTTTCCATAATTTTCTCATGTTTTTACAAATTTATTTCCAATTTACCCAGTATTTTTATCTCTAATAATTAATTGTAGATTGCATTACAAATGATTCCAAAGACATCTCTTGACTTAATATATTATTTGTGGCATTGGTAATATCAAATTATTTCACAATTAGCCAGATTGGCACTCTTTGGCTATAATTGCAATAACTTTGCAATTATAGCCTAATCATATGTTCTATGCTATTTTGGCCCAAAAATTAGTCATTTTATATTTTAAATACTAATTAATCATGTTAATTTAATTTTATTAAACATCAATTTCATTTTTATAATTATCAGCTATTTTTATAAATTATTTATCTATTTTTAATTAGGTATTTAATAATTAGCCACATTTATTCAAATTCTAGCCTAATTCTAACCCAACCCATCAGATTTTAACAACCGAATTCCATACCCAGCCCAAATCAATTCCATACCCGGCCCACACCCGGATCTATCTGAGCCATTGATTGAATTAGATCAACGACCCAGATTCCACCTTTCATAATTAACTAAGACCTACCCCCCTCCGACCTCTCATTTTCCCAGTCTCTCATTCTCTCTCTATCTCTCTCTGGTTCTCTCTAGAACCATCCCTTGCCTTCTTCCTCGGATGAAGTTTGTTCGTCTTCTCCGGCTAGTTCCCTCACCGGAAACTATGGTCTCCCATTATCTCCTGGTTACTGCTTCACCCTACACCGGTCTGATGACACCCTAAGGCCCTTAGGCGAACCTGGAGTGGTTCAACTCCTACCCATGGTCCCTCATTCCATCTTCTGGCCTCCTCCGGCCGTCTGAGTAAGATCCATGACTTTTCCGGCTAAAGCTGGAGACATCTTTAAGGTTTTTCTTGTTTCTCTGGGCTCTTTGAAACCCTAACTCCTGGTATTTTTATGATTTCTTTTAGATCTGTCTTAGATCTGTGTATATCATGAAGCTTTTTACATGTTTCCTTCAAAAACCTTCCTATTCTAAGCGATCTTTCATCTCAAAATTAGGGTTTCATAACCCCTCTTTCAAAAAACAATTTTTCTTCTGTTTTAATATCATTCTATGATTCTTTCTATGATTCAATGATTTACTCGGAGTTCTCTTTTCATTTTTGACTTACAATGCTGAAAACCCTAGGTTCTTCCCTAATTTTGAGTTTGTCTTTAACCGATATGTTTGTTTAAATGCATGAACTCTTATTTCTCATAAATGTTTAAGCTTTCTGTGATTTTACCCTGTTTTGCTTATTAGGGTCCCTGACTATGTTCTCTTTGCTTATGTCATGTTCAATGTTACTTCTTTGTCTCTAAACCTGTGTGATTTTGCTACTATAGTCACTAGGGTTTCAACTCTCTGATTCCCATTGTTCGTTTAAATTTGTGCTAGCCTTGAATCTCTGATTCTATGTGATCCTTTACCTTGCTCTGCTTTTTCTTGCCTATTATTTGCCTAACTGATTTTTTTCCTATCCGAATCCCTAACTCTTTGCAACTTTACCTTGTTTGCACCCCTGATTCCTGGAGATTTGAAAAGCTCTACTGATTTCTTATGAGATGTTCTTACCTTGTTACATAATTGATTAACTGTTAATTGATTACTATTTCCTTAAGTGATATCTTCTGAACCTAGTCTCAATTGTATGCTTGAATTAGGGTGGAATTGTTTCCTTATATGTCACAGGCATAAGAACTTTCCTTAATTGTTATTTTACCTACTAGCCGTTTGAGTTGAACCTCTTCAATTAAGGGATACCTAATTTCCTGTTGTACTTACACTATTCTTATATTCCTCTAAGCTATATATGGTCCTTTCCTTATTTAATACTCACTGTGTGAATCACTCCCTTGATTATAGGGATACTTGTACTAATTTTGGGTACTGATTGATATTCAGTCCCACAATCACTGGTTAATTCCGATTTTTTCCTTGTTTTTCATCAAGCTTTCAAACTATATATATACTCTGTTTATTCATTACATACAGACAAACGAATATGTTCAAAAATCTTTCTCTCACAATTAAAAAGACTCTCTGCTCTCTCTTCTGTGCTAACTACTACTATTCTAAGTTAGCCGGCTGCAAGCCAAGGCTAACCATTGTGCATCTCCTACTTTCCTGTTTATGTTACTGCTTTCTTCACTTCACTGGTATGTTCTAATTTAGATTTCAGTCCTCAAACCAACATGTTTCTATTACTGTTGTAATTCAACATGCTCTTCTTTTAGTTATGATTCAGCATGTATCTAGGATCCTGAACTCCCCTCTGCATGTTTAAATTAGGCTTTATTTTTTTATGACCAGTATGTTTCTGTACACTTAGCACCTACTTCTACATGCCTATGACTGGTAAATTAGTTTAACCATGGCCTTAGTTGTTAATCTAACCTAGCACTCTACTGTACCCCCTGATCCTCTAGACCCTTAGGAGTTTCTGATTGTATGTCTATGTGTGTATCTGCCTACTGCATGTCTGCCCGTACATGCTCTGTATTTGTCCCTCAAATTCCATTAACCCTGTTTGTGATTGTTGGACTATCCTTGGTCTTTTGTGTGATGTTAAGTTTCCATTTCCTTCTTCAAAACTGTTTTCTTACTTACCCTTTCTCAAAACTGTTCCTTACTTAAATCCTTTTAAATAAAAAGCACTCTCACATATGCTCTTAGAAGTCTAAGTTCAGCCCCTTCGTGTGAGCACTGCTTTGGGGACCCTTTGAGTACCCTCTAAACTCTGACACACAAGGCTGGCACTTCCACACTGCACATGTTTAACTCTTTGGCTATGTCTGGGTGTGAGCATTACCCGGGAGCCCTTGAGGTCCTTAGGGAGCTCTGACACATCTGGATTATGAAAAGGCTATGAAATACCATATGGCAATGAGGTTTGGAGGATTTGGGCCTAGTTGAAGGCTCCCTATAGAATAACTTCTTATTTTCCATTTTAGTTATGTAATTCATAATCCTTGGTCTGTAATAACTTATTGTAAACAACTCAGGGGATGGATAGTGAAAAGGGAGGGCATAACTACGCATGCGTCAGCTATTAAAGGGATAGAAACCGTGTTATTAGACTTTATTTCCTATCTGTGCAATAGAGATCATGTGTAGGCCAATATGTTCAACTTCATGCATTAGAAACCATGCTATTTGACTTTATTTCCTATCCATGCAATAGAGATCATGTTTTGGCCCATATTTTCAAATTCATGCATTAGAAACCATGCTATTTGACTTTATTTCCTATCTGTGCAATAGAGATCATGTTTAAGCCCATATGTTCAAATTCATGCATTAGAAATCATGTTTATTAGGTCTCATACCTACTGTTTCAGTATGTTCACTTTTACTTAGAAAAATCAAGCTAATAAATGGTATTCTCTACTATCATGTTCCACACTGCCATGTACGCTTAGAAATCTTGTC
>MDKJ01338181.1:0-25948 GCA_005239525.1 Nicotiana knightiana
CGGGGGAACCATAACCTTAGACCTTTATTATTATTGTTTACATTAAATTGTTAGTCAATTACTTATTTATTATTTTGTTATTAGAATTAGTTAAACAACACAAATTGATATTCAAAAGTCTTGAGAAACTTGATTAAACACTAGTTTAGTATTTTATAGACTCAATTGATACGTACAATTCTCTGTTGGATCGACTTTGGGTGTAATACCCCAGATTATATTTGCAGCGCCCGTTTAGTCTTTCTATAAGACATAGTTGAGCGTGATCAATGCTTTCATGAAATATACATCATATTCTAACCAAATAATGCGAGATAAAAATAGGAAGGTGGTGAAGATGTTAAAATCTCCGTATAGGACATCCATTCCTACGGATTGTGCATCAATATAAATATTTTTGTTGTCAAAATTATAGTTCCATCAAGGCACTTTGTGAGATGAAATTTAAAGCATGCCTTTTACTTAGAGAATATGATTAGTGACTTAAGAGTAGAGGAAGTTTCTTATTTTTATATTTATCACTAGGTGTTGATATGTGTTAGTCAGTTTTAAAAGTTAAGGCAACGAAAATATGAACACCAAGTTAGCAATAGTAAGTAACCTATTATCATTTATGCAAAGTTATTCAAAAGATTTAAGTATAAATTTTCAAGATACCATTTTGGTACCTCTAACTGTTAGATATTATGCTAGTGTGTTATTTTCTTTTAAGTGAAATATTTTAATAAAAAATTTATAAGTATAATTTTGGATAGTTATCATTATTACTATTTTTGAATATGGTAAATTATACATATAATATGAGAAAGTTTATGAAATTTTCTTTATTGTATAGATAGAAATTATTTTCTCACAAGAAAAGAAGGTTATCTTTTTACCATTTTAAGAATTAAGCGTACGAGAATTTGTACTCTTTATATGAGATTAGGAAAATTAGAAGTTGACAAAATATATATATTTTTAAATGGATGTTTTAATGAAATTGTAGTATACGTATTTATTTTATATAGTACCACATGACCCTGTTAGTAAGTTATATAAAATGTGTTAAAAATAAGTAGAATTTTAAGTAATTTAAGATAATTCTTAATTATACGGGTAATTGGTTAACTACCGAAGAGCGGGACATTACCTAATTAACTAATAAGTTGGATAAAGATTAAATTTTCCCCACCCCACATGGAAGCACCCCTTAAATCATATGTATGACTCTTTAAGTCATTACATTAGGTGGCAACCATTTATCCGGAACAATTCCACAATGTTTCAGCAATTTCACCTCACTGCAACTTTTGCAAGATGGTTCAAGTGTGAGCTATGACTTTGATCCTTATGTTCCTTGAGTTGGTGTATTGTACCATGGAAATGCATTAGTCCAGTGGAAAAACAAAGAGTCAGAGTACCAAAGTACCTTGTGGCTACTAAAAACCATCGATATTTCTAGCAATGAACTAGTTGGTGAGATCCCTAAAGATTTTAGCCGAATGAATACACTGCTATCATTGAACCTATCAAGAATAAATTTGACATGGATCCAGGTCCTGGAGGGAGAGTTTAACTTGCGGGTTCGTCCGAATTCAGTAGTTTTTTTTCAAATCATTTATTTGTTTTAAGAAATTCATGGAACATGTATAGATTATTAAATTAAAACTCGGTAACTTAAAAGATTTAGAATCTTGAACCCATAAATTTCAAATCCTGGCTCCGCCTCTACATGGATCGACAATTGACTCTTTCAAGTTGTTGCTTCAAGAAAATCAGAAAATCGTGCTCACGTTCTCATGGATGTCACTTCAATTGTTTGTAATTTCTTTGGCTAGGTTGGCATTTTAGTGCTAGTGTCTTTTTCTTCCTTTTTCCTTTTCCGGGGTCATTTTGTTCTTGTTAACAGCATTCTTTGTAGGATGTTGGTGCTTCTGTCATGAATAGTATCTGGATATGTAATTTTATTAGGATTGTTTATTAGAGGAAGAACCATTGGTTTTGAATAAGGTGTTGTATGTGTTCCTTCGGTTATTGGCCGATCATTATAGGGTACCAAGTAATCCAATGATAGACACATTGAAAAGAATGGAGGTTGAATTCAGTGTTCGACTTTTGAGAGCAAAGTTTCCTTTGTGTTTGAAGATAGGGAGGGACTTAATTAGGCTTTTGCAAGACTTGGTTCATATAACTGAGTTTAAAGCCACGTGGAAAGACTTGTTATTGAATCCAAGACAGTTTAGGCGGACGAAATTTCCATAAATGGCTCTATTCATAGAAATACTAGAGATGCTTATGTTCTTGATTCCTCATGTGTCATATTATTTTATCATCTGTTCATGAGTCTCAAAAATACGTAAGTTGGTAAAGTTTATTTCATGATATTAATCAGAGGCATAATGGTCTTATGACGTACCGAGAGATTTTATTAACGTATTTCATATGCATTTCATGCATTTATATATGCACATTGACCCATGACCAGATGACGTTATATACGCGTGTGTGTATATATATATATATATATATATATATATATATATATATATATATATATATATATATATATATATGGGATATGGGAAAAGTTACGGCGTTATATACGCACCACCACCTGATCAGCTGGTATACATTGATGATGATATATATGGGATATGGGAAAAGGTTACGGCGTTATATACGCACCACCACCTGATCAGCTGGTATACATTGATGATTTGCCCACAGTGGCCGAGATGATATGATGGGATGCCCTCAGAGGCTTGATGATGTTATGTACGTACAGACCTATGCATTACATGATATTTATATGCATATGCATGACATTATAAATATTTCATGATTTACAGAGCTATCCAGACTTACAGGTTGAGTCCTTTACTCTGTGTTTCTTCCATGTCCTTTATATATTGATTTACATGCCTTACATACTCAGTACATTATTTGTACTGACGTCCTTTTGTTGGGGACGCTGCATTCATGCCTGCAGGTATAGATAATCAGTTTGACGAGCCATCATAGTAGACGAGATTGGCTTCAGCGAAGGATCGGTAAGACTCCACCTCATTTGGAGTGCAGCCGAGTCTATGAGTCATCGTGTCAGAAGTTTTCTACAGACTTATGGGTAGGTCTGTACCCTGTCCCATTTGATGTCAAATAATCTTAGAGGCTTTGTAGACAGAGGTTCATTTTGTACAGTATGTCAGAGGCCTTGACGGCCCATATGTATACATGTTTTAAGAATGAGAGTTTATTGATACAATGTTGCCCACTTATAGTTATACATTACGAGTTGTGGCCATGTTGGCCCATGATAGTTACAAAGAAAAAAAGAGTTACAGAGTGGTTCGCTCGGGCCAGTGTGGCACCGGGTACCAGCCACGCCTCCCCAGGTTTGGGGCGTGACACCCAAGTAACCTCCTCGACTGGTTGACCCTTCCACCGGACCTTTACCGCAGAATCTTCTTAGACCTCAACTAGCGAACCTGCCTATCAACAATGGCAACTGGATCCTCCTCATAACCCAAGTTGTCATCTAGCTGAACCGTGATGTAATCTAACATATGTGACATGTCAGCATGATACTTCTGGAGCATATACACGTGGAAAACCGGATGAACTCCCGATATACTGGGAAGCAAAGCAAGCTCATAAGAAACCTCCCCAACTCGCCTCAACACCTCAAATGGACCAATAGACCTTGGGCTCAACTTGTCCTTCTTCCTGAACCTCATGATTCCATTCATCGGCGAGACCTTCAAGATAACCTTTTCCCCCACCATAAATGATAAATCAGGCACCTTTGATTCGCGTAACTCTTCTGTCTGGACCGTAATGTGCGAAGTCGCTCCTAAATAAACTTTACCTTCTCCAAGGCATCCTTCACTAAATCAGTGCCATATAACCTAGCCTCTCCGGGCTCAAACCATCCAATGAGCGAACGACATCGCCGACCGTATAAAGCCTCAAATGGAGCCATCTCAATGCAGGACTAGTAACTATTGTTATAAGCAAACTTGGCAAAAGGAAAGAATCTATCCCACCACCCTCCGAAGTCAATCACACATGCTTTGAGCATATCCTCCAGGATCTGAACTGTCTGCTTCGATTTCCTGTTAGTCTGCGGATTAAAGACTATGCTGAGCTCTACCCAGGTACCCACGCTCTGTATTTCTCTCCAGAAATACGAAGTGAACTGAGGTCCTTTATATGAAATGATGAAAACAGGCACACCATGCAAACAAACAATCTCCTGAATGTAAATCTGGGCCAACCTCTCTGATAAGTATGTAGTCATCAGTGGAATAAAGTGTGCCGACTTGGTTAGCCTGTCGATAATGATCCAAATGGCATCAAACTTCCTCAACGTCCGTGGCAACCCAACTACGAAATCCATAGTGATGCGCTCCTATTTGCACTCCGGTATAACCATCTACTGTAGTAGGCCACCTAGCCTGTGGTGCTCATACTTAACCTGCTGGACATTTAGGCATCTCACTACATACTCAACTATGTTATTTTTCATCTGCCACCACCAATAATGCTGCCTCAGGTCGGGATACCTCTTCGTAGTACCTGGTGTATTGGTAAAAAAGAGCTTCACACGTGTAATAAATCTTGATGACTCAGTAGTCTACGTGGAGCAATGAAGACACGACAGCTGGACGGGACTCTAAGAAGAGGTACGAGGAAAAGAGGCACGGCAAATCACATCCACGGGTTAATTAGCTACGGAAGTTTCAACCTAATTGAGAAGATGAAGCGACACGGTCAAAAGTGTATTTGGACAGAATAAAGGGTAGATTCAGAGATCTTCAAATTAGAGATCCATACGTTACACAACATTCACTCAACAGTTACGGTTGATTCATTGTACGTTACATTGAAGTCATTATTAGTCATTAATGCTCAATCACTGAAAAAGGCAAACGTTATATTAGGAAATTCCCTATATAAAGGAGTAAAATATAACCTGTAAAGGGATCATCCCGAACTACTATTGCAATATACTTACTTTTTGTGCATCTTACTGCTTTCCATTACAAGTTTGCCTACTATTATAATCTTATTCTTTGGTTATCAGAAACCCGTGTTCTTCTTAAAATAGCTTTGGGCAAAGAATCCAATTCTTTGGTTAAACATATGGATGAATAGAACACTGAGAACAATGTGACCCCTCTAGAATCTTCTCCCTCAAACCATTAACATAAGGAATACATATAAGACCTTGGAGTCACAAAACACCATCCTCACTGAGAGTAACCTCCTTGACTCCAGCTTGTAGTATCGTCTCCCTAAGAACCATAAGTGCGGATCATCGTACTGACGAGCCTTGATTCGCTCAAAAAATAAAGATTGAGCCACAACACATGCAAGAACTCGACTAGGCTATGAAATATCCAACCTCACAAGTCTGTTAGCCAAGGATTGAATGCCCAAATCCAGTCGTCTCTCCTCCGCGAAAAGGAATGTCAAGCTACCCATACTCTTGGTCTTTCTGCTCAAGGCATCTGCAACCATATTTGCCTTGCCCGGATGATAAAGGATGGTAATATAATAGTCCTTTAGTAACTCAAGCAACATGAACTGCCTCAAATTGAGATCCCTCTTCTTGAACAAATGATGCAAGCTGCGATTATCGGTGTTAACCTCACATGACACCCCATAAAGATAATTCCTCCAGATCTTGAGAGCATGAACTATCGCGGCCAACTCCAAATCATGTACGAGTTAATTCTTCTCATGGGTCTTCAACTAATGTGAACCATATTCAATAACTCACATATCCTTCATCAATGCACAACCCAGGCCAACGCATGAAGCATCGCAATACATAGCATACATACTTGAACTGGAAGGCAACAATAACACAAGTGTTGTAGTCAATTTGGTCTTGAGCTTCTAAAAGCTCGCCTCGCAATCGTCAGACATCAAAATTGAGCACCCTTCTGGGTTAGTCTAGTCAAAGGTGCCACAATAGATGAGAAACCCTCCACGAACCGATGATAATAAACTGTTAACACCAAGAAGCTTCTTATCTCAGTCGCTATGGTAGGAGGAGGCTAACTCTGGACTGCCTCGCTCTTCTTGGGATCTACCTTAATACCCTCACCTGATACAACATGCCCCAAGAATGCCACAGAATCTAACCAGAACTCGCATTTGGAGAACTTAGCATATAACTTCTGTTCTCGAAAGGTTTGAAGCACAACCCTCAAATGTTGCTCATTCTCCTCCAAACTACGCGAGTAGATCAATATGTCATCAATGAAGACAATGACAAACAAGTCAATATATGTCCTGGACACCCGGTTCATAAAATCCATAAACGTCGTCGGGGTGTTGGTCAAGCCGAGAACGTCATTACAAACTCATAATGGCCATATCTAGTCCAGAAAGATGTCTTCGGAACATCTGAAGCACGAATCTTCAGCTGATGATACCCTAACCTCAAGTCGATCTTATAGAAAACCCTGTCACCCTGCAACTGGTCAAATAAATCATCAATAAGCGGCAACAAGTACTTGTTCTTAATGGTAACTTTGTTCAACTAGTGGTAATGCACATCTGCATAGTCTCATCCTTCTTTTTCATAAACAACACTGGTGCACCCCAAGGAGACAGACTCATTTTGACGAATCCCTTTGCTAGCAACTCTTCAAGTTGTAATTTCAACTCTTTCAAAGCCATGTTATATAGTGGAATATATATAGGCTGGGTACCTGGTGTTAAATCAATACAAAAATCGATATCACGATCTGGTGGCATTCCTGGTAGATTAGATGGAAACACATCAAAGAACTGCCACACAACGGGCACTAAATCAATTATGGGAGTCTCTGTAACAATATCCCGAACCTAAGACAAATAAGGCAAACAACCATTCTTGACCATATGTCGAGCCTTCAAGAAAGAAATAACTCGGCTAGATGATTTGATAGATGAACCCTTCCACTTCAACCTAGGAAACTCTAGTATCGCCAAGGTAACAGTCTTGGCATGGCAATCAAGAATGACATGGTACAGAGACAACCAGTCCATGCCCAGGATGACCTCAAAGTCGATCGTGTCTAGCAAAAAAAGATCCCCTCTAGTCTCATAACCAAAGAAAGTCACATACTGGACTAGTAAATACAATCCACCACAACAGAATCGCCCACTGGCGTCGACACATATACAGGAGCACCCAAGGATTCACGAGAAACACCTAGAAACTGAGCATACAGAGATGAAACATATGAATAGGTAGACCCTGGATCAAATAGTACCGAAGTATCCCTACCGCATATATAAATAATACATGTGATCGCACCATCTGAGGCTACTGTATTTGGTCTGGATGGAAAGACATAGAACCTAGCTGGAGCGCCATCTGACTAGCCTCCACCACTAGGGTGACCCCTTCCCACCTGGACTCCACCTTTGGCCGGATGGAAGGAAGCTGGTGCGGTAATCATAGGCTGATGGCCCTGCTGTACTGCCTTGCCCCGAAGCCTGGGGCAGAATCTCCTCACATGACCAAGCTTCCTGCACTCATGGAAACCTCTCAGTGCAGAAGATGACCGACCCTGCGTTTGACCCTGGGACCTGAACACCCGCTGGAAGAACCCTGAATAGTCGGTGCACGATATGAGCTCTTAGTAATGGGGCTAAAAATGGGCAACACTGAAGCACCCCGTAGAGTCGGGGTGTTAGATATGTGGACATGCTAGACTAGCCCCTCACAAACTGACGTCTGCCCCCAGACGGAGCACCACTAAGCCCTCCAGAATATCGATACCGCTTGTTTTTCGGTGCCTATTCTCGGCCCTGTTGACGCATACCCTCGATCCTCTGAGCTATCTCCACAACCTGTTTGTAAGGAGTCCCCATCTCAATCTCGTGTGGCATAGTGACCTGAATACCATAGTGCAAGCCAACAATAAACCTCTGCACTCTCTCTGTATCGGTAGGGGGTATCATAAGTGCATGCGAGACAACTCAAGAATCTCACCTCTTAATCGGTCACAGACATCTGACCCTACTGGAGATGCTCGAACTGACCCCGTACCTCTTCCCACTGAGAGGGAGGAATATATCTCTCCAAAAGGAAACGTGTGAACTGTAGGGAGGATAACCTGCTGGTCTGGTGAGACGATAGGACTGCCACCATCTAGGGTTCCTGCCCTCAAGATGAAAGGTGGTAAAGCCCACCCCGTGGGACTCCAATACTCTCATGTTGTGCAGTCTGTCTGTGAAATAATCAATAAAGTACTGGGGGTCCTCATGTCGCTCACCGCCAAAGGCATGAGGATGTAGCCTAGTCCATCTATCCAATAGCTTCTACGGCTCGCCAGTCGCGGCTGGTCCGGGGGCTAGTATAGCTGTTGTAATTGGTTGAGCCTCGCCTATAGGTAATTAACTCGGGGTCTGATATATGGCAACAACAAGCCCTGGAGCATGAGCAGCAGGGGTCTGTGCTCCCCTTCCTGCCTGAGATGTGACAGGGTCCGCTAGAAATAAAACAGCCTTCTTCATAGAGTCAATGAACCGCAGCATATGGCCCATGACCTCCTAGAATCCCGGTGCGGACGTGAAATCTGCTGGGGCCGGCTCAGCTGCAGGCACCTCGCCCTGCTCCTCAATAAAAGGATCCTCCACTAAATCCACTGGTGGGACCACCGGAGCAACCCTAGGACACCCTCGTCCTCTGGCAGGAGTTGGAGCCCTTCCTCGGCCACTACCTCGGGCTCTAGCAACAGGGGGAGCAACTCCTCCACCGCATCGGGTACATCTGTCACGCGTGTTCTTACCATCTGTGAGAGAATAAGAGAAAGATATTTAAAAAAAACATTAACGACACGCTAAAGAGAAGTTTCCTAACACCCTATAGCCTCTCAAAGATAAGTACAGACGTCTCCGCACCGATCTGCAAGATTCTATTAGGCCCACTCGTGACTTGTGAGACCTATGTGAACCTAGAGTCAGATACTAAGTTGTCACGATCCAATTCTCACTATAGGCCGTGATGGCGGCCAACTTCACTGCTAGGCATGCCAATGGTGAACTATCCATGTAATTGTTCATCTTAAGATTTTTAAAGTAATTATTTTTATTAATAAGAGAACTATAAATAGGAAATTATAGTAAAGTAAAGCACAAAATAACGAAAGGGTAAAATTGTGAATTTAATACCCAAAAACTATAAAATGTCTATAGAATATTCCAAAAATGCCAGCGTCACAAGCGCATGAGCAATCTAGTAGAATATACAAAACCTCCTATAATATTGTCTCGAGTAAGACAGATAGAAAATAAATACAATACGAAGAGACTCCGGGCGCTGCAGTACGAACATAAAGAGCAGCTCACCACTAAGCCTTTGGGTAACGGGGGTACGCACCTGAATGGACGCCAGATGCACCTGCAGAGTTCCTGCATGATTAGTGCAGAAGTGTAGCGTGAGTACATAAACAACATGTACCCAGTAAGTATCTAGTCTAACCTTGAAGAAGTAGTGACGAGGGGTCGACATCGATACTTACTAAGGGTCAATAAATAAAGTGAATAAATTATAAATAGGCAGGGAATACATCAATAATAACAAATTAATGAACTATAAATAAGTGGTTCTTTAACTAAATATCAGCTAGAGTCTCCAACTATCACATACAAATTTCTATTATATTGCCAAGGCGTTTAGCCCGATCCACAGAAAGGGAGATTACTCTACGAGCTCCAATTAACGGCTACTACAAAAGAATAATACTCAAGGAAGGTATAGTTTACACCAACAACCAAGTAATCCGCAACTCAAAGTAGTGAAGTTCGGCCTTCACAAATCCTCTATTAAATATCAAATATAATTTAAGTAATTAAACTAACAAGTTGAGTACAAATAATACAAGTAGTACATGATAGAGTCCTAAAACTACCCGTACATAAGCATGATTTTAGCTATATGAGAACTCTCGTCATATCGTGCGCGTAGCACCCACAGTTATTAGCAAAACCATCATTTATAGCACATACGGAAAGTGTTCCCTCTTACAAGGTTAGGCAAGAGACTTACCTCATTTTCAAGTTCTCTTCCCGGTTCACAATTCACACTAAAGCCTCAAATCGGTTTCACGTAATCCGAAACTATCCAAATATTGTGTGAATTAATCAATATATGCTGAAAAGTTTATAATTTAACCATTAGAGTAATTTCCCAACCCAAATTGGAAGATTCCTAAAACTCACCCTCGGATCCACGTGCCCGAATCCAGAAATTTTTTATAAATAAATATTATTCATAACCTCATGAACACAAATATATAATTTATTCTAATTTCCACAAACAAATCTATGATCAAATCGCAATTTCACCTAAACCCTAGGTTTTGCACAAAATCCCACTAGTTTCACTAATTTACCATGTTTAATCATACGTATTTAACTTAAAATATATAGAGTTTACTTAGTTTGTGATACTGATGAGAATCCCCCACAAAAGTGTTCTCAAAATCGCCCAAGACAAAGTGAAAGTGTGTGGAAAATAGGCTAAGTCTCGAATTGAAAGTACTCCACTGCCCAGCGACTTTCGCACCTGCGGCCAAACAGTTGCACCTGCGGAAAAATCCATCGCAACTACAGTCCTAGCCTAGGCTAGCTCCCCTCACTTCTACGGACCAATGCTCGCTTCTGCGAAAAATGGATCGCACCTGCAATCCCACACCAACCCCTCACACTTCTGCTTCTGCGGGAGAACTTCACACCTGCAAATACGCATCTATGCCCAGGCTTCCGCACCTGCTAACCCAAGCCTGGACTGGTAGCTTTCGCTTCTGCAATGGGACACGTGCACCTGTGCGTCTGCACCTGCAGCCAAACCCTCCGCAGGTGCGAAGACACCAGAACAACAACTTCAACCAAAACAACCAAATCCAAAAATGATCTGATTCTTACTCGGGGTACTCCGGGACCCCGTTCGAACATACCAACAAGTTCCAAAACACATAGAGAACCTACTCGAGGCCACAAGTCACATCAAACAACATCGATTCTACGAATCACAACCCAGTTCAAGCCTATCGAAACTATGAACATCCGACTTCCAAAACTAATGCTGAATCATATAAAAACAACTTCGATTGACCTCAACTTTTGCTCACAAGTCATAAATGACACGACAAAGCTGCTATAAGGCTCGGAATCCTATACGGACCTCAATCCCAACCAAATTTAAAGAACTTGAAAACCTTCAATGAACCAACTTTCAACATTAATCACTGAAACGCTCCCAGATCACCCGAAACCTGATCCGAACAAACGTCCAAGTCCAAAATCATCATACAAACCTATTAGAAGCGTTAAATCCTGGTTGCAAGGTCGTTTACTAACAATGTGGACTCAAGTCAAACTTGACCATCTTAGGCCTCTATTAAGGAACCAAGTATTCCAATTTCAGCCTGAACCCTGCCAAAACCAAGTCAACCATCCCTGCAAATCATAAAATAGTAAAGGCACATATGGGGAGTCCTAATTAGGGAAACGGGGATCTAGAAAGCAAAACGACCGGTCGGGTCGTTACAAGCAATGACATGAAACAGCCTTTTTTAGAGAAAGAGATAAAATTTATACTTAAGTGAAGGATTCCAAGATTTGGGGAAAGGTGGAGTTATGGCTGGGATGATATCCCTGGTAGCAATGAGGACAAACCACTCCATCTATCAACTGTCATTGTCATCATTCATGCTGGTAAGCAAAGCATGGTGGCCATACTTACTGAAGTTTATTACTCCATCACGGAAGATTTTGGGGGAGTAGAGGTTCATCATATGTGCTCCGGTGAGGGTCTCCCTCATTTCAAAGCACAGTCACTGCAGACTAGCAACCGTGCGCCACACAGAGGGGCTTACTTGTGCCAAGCAGACTTGATACCGGTGGCAAAATTCCAAAATCACGGGTTCTAGTCCCCCCGCTCAATGAGAATGGGCCCAAAGTGAAGGGGTACATGTAAATGTACATAAAACCCTTCTTAGTGAAGGTTACCTGCTCTATCAGGTCTGGAGCAATGATATTTAGGGTATGAAAGTCACAATCCTCTTTCATAGCAGGAATACTGGAAGGACGAATAGAAGAAGGATATTTACCAACAACCCAAGTCTGAGGGTTTGAAGTGGGGAACTTCTCTTCGAAATCTTTGGCAGTGTTTAGATGTTTAGGTATGATGGTGCTCACCGTGGGAGGATCAACATCAACATCAACTTCCTTATTTTTGCTTTTCTTCGGGCCATCACCGAAAAGAAAACCAGAGTTCTTCGAAGACTTAGTAGGGGAAGCCACAGTAATTAGGAGAAGATAGAGCTATTTGAAGAAGATCAGAGAGAGATGAAAGCAGGAGGGATTTAAGTGCAAAAAGGTTAAGAAAGCTTATGAAGTTGTTAGAAGTGAAAGAAGAAGAATGAGGCGTTTAAGTAAAGGAATAATCGGCTAAAATCGTGATCATGATTATCTCGAGAACCGGTAAAAATATTTCTAAATCGTAGGGTAACACGTGTTCGGGGTATTAAATGTGAGGAGAGCGTCAGAAACTGTTCAGAAAATTGCCCGCCAAGAAAGGAATCTTCACCAACTTTCCGATGACACAAAGATGTGCCACTGGAAAGCAGAGGGACTATATGTATACGCTAAAATTGATTTATATTAAATGCTTAAATGATGGTGTGACACGTGGAGTCGGAGGCAGGTGGAAGATAAATCGAGAGAAAACCAAAACGAAGACAACAACCTCGGTTGGTACCAGGTAGATCCCGATGGGAACACCGCCAAGGGGAGCAAATAGATGTTTGTCGCCAGATGACATTTAATGAAGAATATTCATTAGTATTAAATATGCAGTTGTTGTAGAGAATTTTGGCATTCATGGCATGCTGTTACATATTCATCAATAGCGTCCTTTATTGTCATTTAAGAAGGGTTTGATCCTAAGATCTTATTCTCTAAGCATAGCTATAAATAGTGGCTTCAACAACCATTATACGACACGAAATCTCTGGCAAAAACTTATGCTACACATTATTTCAAGCTAAATAATATAACTTTATTTTCTGTCAAATATTATTCTTATTGCTGTCTTCGGAAGCCTTGCTCCCGGAACCAAGCTGCTTGATATTTCTCTCGATTCAACGCTAAGTCTTATTTTTTATTTTTATTTATTTATTATTTTGGGATCAAATCAGTTCGCTTGCCTATAAACCACACAACAAATTCAACGGTACCGTTTTATGGGTAAATATCATCCTTTTGTAACTTCATAATGATACATCGATCAATGCACCAATGTCTTTCCATTCCATATGTCAAATAGATAGATATGTTAGGATATAATTAAAGTCCTGGTATGACGCCAGTTTTATTATATAGAAAAAAAATACTGATTAGAATAATAATATTCTTTTCTACGCCTGACTAATTAATGAAGTTAATTATCCCAAACTCGTGACGCGTATATTTTATTATATAAAAAGAATTGCTTTTGGAAACATCGATCAATGCACCAAAAACATTAAGGCTGATAATTGATATACAGTGCCTTTATTTTTATATTACAAAAACTCATGAGTCATGACGCGTATACATATAAAACTCTTTTATCTTCATTACGTAAATCATTGTTCTTTTTTGTTTTGTATCACTATTTTTCCAATTTAGTTTCCAATTTCCAGTTGAGTTAAGTAAGATCCATTTCCTAGCACATATGATTAAACACATTCCAATTTTTTTCCTTTGTAACCTCTTTATGGTTTTGAACTGTATATATGAGCTTGCTTTTCAGTTGAATTAGTCCTAATAGATTTATTGCTTACTTATCTAATATCAGACCGTATATTATATTATTCGCGTTCCAATCACCATTGTGAACGTTAGGGGAGGATGTTAGAGTCATGTCCCTCATTAGTGGAAAGAATTACTATACAATTTTAGGTAATGTTCATCTTATAACTTCACTTTTCAAGTTAAGTCCAAGATTCATTTTCTTAACATAGGATTGAATTCCAATTAAACAATTGTTCCACACCAACTACATACTTTAGGATCCAGAAAAAAAAAAATGAAGAACCTAATTTCTCTTAATTGAATGTAAAAAATGGCTAAAAAGTTATAGTATATATTCCTGACGTCACTTGGCATGAAAAAATAATCCTACTTTTTGCTTTTTTGTCTTTATTTTAAATTTCCCAATACTTACATCTTGAATAAAAAAACAATTCAGATATGATTAAATTATAATTTTTTTACCTATTGATAATTGTAAATAAATTTTACATTATTAATATGTTTTAACTTGAGCTAATGACGCAGATATCCACGTAGGATCAATAATTGATCAAGTAAACTTTATTGACTTGGCAAGGCAATGATAGAACAGCAACGTCGTTTCGTGATGATTCATGAACGCCTAAATACAATATCGTAAAAATACCACCGCCAATTGTCAGTCATTCACGTGGACTTCCTGTGCATTTTAAATTTTCACTTGTCGAACAATTTAATTTCAAGGAAATAAAATATCTAATTTTAATTCCTTGAAATAAAGATATTATCTTATACACTTCTTTTATGTATCACTCTCTCAAAATAAATTTGCAATGCATAAGGCTCATTAAAGGGACACTTTCTTCGGAATGTTACTTTTTCTCACTGTACTTAAAGGTTATGTATTGGAATTTCCTTGGATTCTTCATCAAATGGCATTGGTGGTCTGTCCAATCATCCATACTATAATATGTTATTATTTTCCAAGCTTCTTTTATTGTCACATGTTATGGACTCCCTTTTATAAGAATAAAATATCGAAGATGTTAGCTATCCGTCTACGAGAGGGTGCATCTATGAGTTTCCTCACATAAATGTGGGGCCATAATTAGCTAAAGAAGTTTTTAGTTAATTTGGTAAATTTTATCACTTTGAGTTCCACTGAACAAGCTAAGTGAAAATTGTGAGTTGGGTTATAAGTGTCTATAGTCTCTCTCTCTATATATAGAACAATGTGTGAAATTATGGCACAGAGACATTGTTGAGAATCCAGTGTATTTATATATTGAAACCAGTTACACGAGCCCTCTATATTTATACAAGATATTGATCCTATATTTTTTGCTATACAACATAGAGTAGACCTCGTATAGGATGGCTAATACAAGAGTCCTAATTCTAGTAGACTTAGACTAAGTAATCGTGTAGTTATCAAGTTTGTTAGTCTGATCATTATCTTCATCACTTTCCCTCAAGCTAGTGAGAGGTAACTTCACTATACCTAGCTTGTCTCGAAAGAACTGGAATTGGTCATTGCCAACAGCTTTGGTATGACCATCTGCTAATTGATCCTTGGACCTAACAAATTGAGTGATCAATTGTCGTGGAGCTACCTTCTCTATGACAAAGTGATAATCTAGTTTTACATGCTTATTTCTAGCATGCATTACTGTATTTGTAGTCATGTATAGAGCACTCAAATTGTCACAAAATAAAACAGGAACATTCTTGATATACATTTCAATGTCTTGTAGAATGTAGCTTATCCAAGTAAGTTCAGCTGCAGTTGCTGCTAGTGCTCTATACTCAGCTTCAACACTTGACAGTGTTCTGCTTCCTTGATGACCAGGAGACACAATTTGCACCAAGGTATATACTATTCAGTAGTAGACGTCCTTATTATGGCACATCCTGCCCAGTCTGTATCTGAGAACCCATAGAGCTTGAAGGAAGACTGTGATATGATTCTAAGTCCATGATCAATGGTTCCTTTGACATACCTCAATATTCTCTTTACTGCCTGGAGATGCATGCCGTTTGGATTCTGCATGAATTGACTTTCAAGATTAACATCATGAGTACTGTCTGGTCAGGTGAGTGTGACGTACTGCAAGCTTCCGACGATGCTTCTGTAAACTAAGGGATCAACTACTTTTCCAGCTTCTTCTTGTAGACCATGCTTCTGAGCTAGTGGAGTATGCATTGTTTTTACATTTGCCATATCCATTTTTCTAAGCAGATCATTTGCATATATGCTTTGATTCAAGTGGATTCCTCTAGGAAAATAGCTTATTTCAATAACCAAGAAGTAACTCAAGGGTCCAAGATCCTGCATGTCCCAACTTTTGCACTACTTCCCCTATCTGTCCTGAGTTGCTTCCTATCACAATTATATCATCTACATATAATATAAGTAAAATTTTTCCTTCTGCATCATAGGGAGTAAATAAGGAAGAATCAGCTCGACTGCATTTGAAAGCGAGATGAAGTAGGAATACACTAAAACGCTCAAACCAAGCTTTGCGAGCTTGTTTGGGGCCATATAGTGCCTGCTTCAAGAGACAAACATGGTCACGATACATTGAACCAGTAAATCCCGGTGGTTGAGTCATATAAAATTTTTCCTCTAGATGATCTGTAGGAAGGAATTATTAACATCTAGTTGCCTAATGGGCCAATTTAAAGTGACATCAATAAAGAGAATTACTCTTACAGTGGTAGCTTTAACTACTAGACTGAAGGTTTCTTCAAATAAATCCTTTCAAGCTGTGAGTACCCTTTAGCAACTAGCCTTGCTTTGTGTCTTTTTATTGATCCTTCTAGCCTCATTTTTGTTTTAAACACGCACTTAGACCCTACTAATTCATTATTGGAGTTCTGGGAACTAACATCCAAGTTTCATTTTGATGTAAGACTGCTAATTCTTCTTGCATTACTTTAAGCCAGTAAGGGGAACTAAGAGCTTCTTTTATAGATTTAGGTTCTTCTGCTTTTGTTTGTACAACAGCTAGTGAGGTATGAGTTATAGGAAGAGACTTAGTTTTGAATCTAGTGACAATTTTATAGAATTGAGTAGTGGTTTCAGGTTCAACTTGGACCATATTTTCTGTTGGAGTTTCTACTGGAGGTACTTCATCTCGGGCATTGAAGAAGTGTGAAAATTCCACTTCCAGCTGCAATCCTCTTGGATTTGTCACTGTGAACTACATAGGTTTTTAATTTGAGTGAGAGGCCTCTAAGTTGTTAGCTAGCAGCTAAGTCACAAGTTGATAGCTAACCACAGTTAAGCTTAATTGTAATGTTAACTATAGTTAGTTATCTAGGAGTTTGTAAAAGTCGGTTAGTTGGTTAGGCAGTTACTTTTTTTTAAATACTGTAGGCTATCATACAGAACATAGTTTTCAAAAGTGTTGTTGCTCTTCTTCTCTGATTCCTCCTTCTAGGTTATTCTTCCTCATTAACTTCGACCACCATATCCATAGCTGTTAACATGGTATCATAGAAATCAGTGTGAATCTAAGCTAGTTTGTAAGCAAATCTCTTCTTGGTTGCTTCAATTCTACAATTTGATCTGCTTAATTTGTCTTAGAGTAACCTTCGATCGAAGCTACGGTTTGTGAGTTGTGTTCTCTGAAGCTAATTTCTCAGTCAACAATGGCTATTGAAGATGACCAAATCAACAATATTACTCTTGTTTACACTACCACGACCTCAGCTAATGGCAATTTCATGACTGGTACAACTTCCTTTCCCTCCATCGATCATAATCATCCTCTATACCTACAACCAACAGACACACCAGGTAGTTCTATTATCTCTCTTTAACCTGCTGGATATGATAACTATGCATTAGGGAGTCGTGCAATGAGAATTATCTTGCTAGGTAAAAGCAAACTAGGATCTGTCGATGGTACGTTTCATAAGTCTAAGTTTGAGCCTGAGCTTCATGATTTGTGGGAGAAATTGAATGTTATTGTTATATCATGGATAATGAATATTGTGAGGCCGATTTTCTAAGTAATGTCCTATATGCATCCAATGCTTATAATGTTTGGAAAGACTTAAAAGAGTGGTTTGATAAAGTGAATGGCTCTAGAATTCTGTACTTGCATAGGGAGGTTCACACTTTAACACAAGGAATCATGACTGTAACCGATTATTTCTCCAAACTTAGAGAGCTTTAGGATGAGTTTGATGCTCTTATGCCCTGTCCTAGTTGTCCATGTCCTGAGTCTAAGAAGTATGCTCAACATTTTGAGTATCAAAGGCTTCTTCAATTTCTTACTGGACTGAATGAGTGCTACTCTCAGTCAAGGAGTCAAATCATGATGATGTCTCATTTGCGTAGCATAAACAAGTCTTACTCTATGTTAGTGGATCAGGAAAGTCAAAGAAACCTTAACAGTATGACACAAGTTGCTCAAGTTTCCGAAGCTCTGGAGAATGCAGCCTTAGATAGTCGCAAGAATATAAGTAATACTGAAATTATAAGTTTGGAAGGAGTCAAGTTAAGTGTGAGTATTGTCACGATAAGGGACATACAAAGGAAAACTGCTACAAGTTGATTGGATATACTCCTGATTTTAAGACCAAAAGGAAGGGAATTAACACTGGACAGTATGCAAATCATGTGTGTAGTACAGAGATCACCTGTGCTGACATATGTAATATGGGAAAAAATATAACACTTAATGGGATTCAACAAGGCAGAGGAGAAGGTTCATCTAACTCAGGTGTATCACAACAAAAAATTCAACCTACTTTCTTCCAGCAAATGGCACAACCAACTCTAGTCTTCACTCCTGGACAATATCAACAGGTTTTTTCCTGACTTCTGTATTTTTTAGGACCTCTTTAGTGGTTAAGTGAAGGGTATTGGTAGAGAGGAGCATGGGCTATACATAATGCATGGAAGTGCTTCAAGACCAGCCTCATCTCAGGCAACAAATAAGTGTGTCAACACAACAAATGATGTTTCAATTCCTTCTAGTTTTAGTACCTCTTCCAGTTCTAGTGTATCTATCTCTAGTACTTGAAGTTTATGGAATAAAAGGTTAGGACATGCTCATATAAATATATTAAAGAAATAGAGGCACCGAGTAAGCTGACAATAGGCAATTCTCATCAATACTGCATTGTTTGCGCTGATGCTAAACAAACTAAGATGTCCTTTCAGTTGAGCAACACTACAAAAAAGTTTGTTTTTCAACTAGTTCACTGTGACATATGGGGACCATATATAGTACCTACATATGAAGGCAAAAGTTACTTTGTCACCATAGTTGATGACTATAGCAGATACACTTGGATTTTCCTTCTAAACTCTAAGTGAGAAGCAATTATAGTTCTGAGGGATTTCCTTATTCAATCTAAAAATGTGTTCTCCGCTATTGTTAAAACTCTAAGGACTGATAATGGAAGTGAACTTTTTCGTACTGAGTTCAAGCATTTACTATCTAGTCTTGGTATTTTACATCAAAGTACATGTGTATACACAACCTAGCATAATGGGGTGGCAAAAAGAAAGCATAGAACCATTTTGGAAATGGCTAGATCTCTCAAATTTCAAGCAGCTATGCCTCCAAGATTCTGGGGAGAATGTATTGCTACAACAGTGTATCTACTTAATCGATTTCCTTCTAAAGTAATTGGGTACAAGTCACCTTTTGAGAGGTTGTATTTGCATCCACCTTCTTTATCTCATCTCAAAGTATTTGGCTGGCTGTGTTATACAGTAACTCCTAAAGTTTCGGACAAGTTTTCACCTAGAGAAGTGTATGATGTACTCTTAGGTTATTCCTCCACTCAAAAAGGGTATATCTTATATAACTTGCACCCCAAAACATTTATGGTTAACATGAATATTGTGTTTCATGAGATTGTTTTTCCTTTCAAGCATGTTAAAGCTTCATGAAATCATATCTTCCCTGTCTTGGACCTATTATCTCTCTATCTAAATGTTGCAAGTCCTACCTCTACTTTACCACCTATAGTAGAAGACTCAACTGAAATTATTGCGGACCATCTATCTGCAGAATCTCTTTCGGAAGTAACCTAACTCTATTGTAGACACTACTCTTTCTAATCCTATCTTCCTGGTGTTTTTAATAACCATGCTGATGCTGGTACTGAAATATCTGTAGCTCATCAACACACTAGTGAAAAAGCAATCCACCTTTGTGGCTACAAGATTATGTCACCACCTCCAAAGTCTCAAGGTGCACTTATCCCATATCTTCCTATGTAGACTACTCTCATATCTCTCCATCTTTCAGACAAGCTCTCACAACCTACTCAGCTTTCTCAGATTCAACTTCCTTCAAAGAGGCTACAACTGATCCTGGATGGGTGAAAGTTATGCTGCTAAAGATTGAAGAATTAAAAGATAATCATACATGGAGCATTGTAGATATACCACCTGGAAAGACACCTATTGGTTATAAGTGGGTCTACAGAATCAAGTATAAGGCATCTGGATATGTAGAAAGGTTTAAATCCAGATTAGTTGCTAAGGGGTACAGTTAGAAAGAAGGCTTGGATTTTGGTAAAATCTTCTCTTCTGTGGCCAAGATACTTACAGTCAGATGTATCATTGCATTGGCAGCTTCTAAGTAGTGGTTCATCTTCCAGATGGATGTTCATAATGCTTTCCTCAATGGAGATCTCATTGAGTAAGTCTATATGCATATACCTGAGGGGTTTTCTAAACATGGAGAGATTCACAAGAAGGTCTGAAAACTCCGCAAGTCTCTTTATTGGCTTAAACAAGCCCCAAGATAGTAGAATATGAAGCTAAATGAAGCTCTATTTCATATGGGCTTCCAATAAAGCCATTATTACTATTCTTTGTTTACAAAGAAGTCTGGGAATGATATAGTCATCATACTTATGTACGTGGATGATCTCTTGATCACTGGAAATAATCAACGGGTGTTGTGTGAAACCAGAGCAGACCTCAAGAAAAGGTTCAAATTGAAGGATCTAGGAGAGTTAAAATTCTTCCTAGTAATTGAGTTTGCAAGGTCCAATAAGGGAATTCTCATGTGTTTGAGGAAATATTCACAAGAGTTAATATCCGTGTCAGTTCTAAGTGGTGCAAAGCCAACTAGAACACCTTTAGAGCTGAATCAGAAGTAAACCTTAGTAGAATAAGATAGTTGCTTCAATATTGATAATGCTCAATCAGATGAAGCTCTTAAGTATCATGGTGTTTACCAAAGACTAGTAGGAAGACTGTTGTATATTACCATGATAAGGACTGACATTGTTTTTGTGGTTCAGGTTCTCAGTATATGTACTACCCTAAAAGTTCTCACATGGAGACAACACTGAGGGTGGTAAGGTACATAAAGAGGCACCAGGTTAGGTACTGCTAATGCCTGTAGAATCATCAAGTAAGCTAGGTGCTTACTGTGACTCAGAAGGGAGCATGTATACAAACAAGGAGATCAGTCACAGGGTACTTGGTAAAGTTTGGTAATACATTAATATCCTGGAAGTCAAAGAAACAAAGTACTGTCTCTAGAAGTTCAGGAGAAGCAAAGTTTAGAAGTATGGCATCCTGTGCAGCAGAGGTTACTTGGCTAACAGGGTTGTTCAATGAACTAGGTAACAAAGTTGAGTTGCTTGTAACTTTGATATGTGATAGCAAAGCAGCAATCCAAATAGCTGCCGATTCAATTTTCATGAAATAACAAAATACATTGGCATAAATTGTCATTTTGTGAGAGAAAAGCTAAGTCAAGGGTTGCTGAACACTGAGTATATGACTACTCAAGATCAAATAGCAGACCTACTCACAAAGGATCTGGGAAAAGCTCAACATGAATATCTGTCAATCCAATTCCACTACATGTTTACGCTTCCTTTCTGCAATGCCATTTTTCTTAGGGGTGTGAGGATAGAAAATTTTTATTACAATGCTACAATTTTCTAAGTACTTAATAAATTTAGAACTTGAAAATTCATCACCTCCATCACATTGAAAAATCCTGATACTCTTTGAATATTGTTTCTCAACCATTTTGTGAAATTTGACAAATGTCTCAAAGAAGCCAGATTTTATTTTTAAATGATAAATCCAAGTATATCTGTTGTAATCATCAATAATTAAAGAATAATATATCATATGTAGGGAGGATTCAACAGGAACAAGACCCCACAAGTCACAATGAATTTTTAATAAAGGTTCATTCTCAACTTTATTGCTCAACTTCAATGGTAGTTTACAACCTTTTCCCATTTGAAAACTAACACAAACTGTAGGAGTTTTATTCCAACACATGACAATGATACACTTATTGTTCACCCAGTTTCTCTTTTGTCACGCCCCGAGCATGGGGAGAGACCGGCACCCGGTGCCTTACCTATCCTTACGTACCACTTGCGACTAAGAGATACTGAACATGTAATGTCATACCTTGGCCATGGGCCACATTATAAGATAATGTGAGAAGCAAAATATAAAACTGAATAGAGACTAACGCTGACTAAATGTCAACATACAGCTGGGCCGGAAATGCCGTCATAACTACTAAAACTGACAAGCCAACAAAACACACATACAAGGCCTACAAGCCCAACATACTGCACTAACTGACAGGATATGTCTACAAGCCTCTACTAATAGATGTACTGTGATCGGAATAGTGCCCCGACCTACCCATAACCTATCTACATATATACACAAGATGTACACAAAACTTCTAGACCCGGCAACTCTGAAGGACGGAGTGCTTACCGATAAAGCTGAATTCGGGCAACACCTACTGAGGAGGTCTACCCGTCTGTCTGTTTGAACCTGTACGCATGAAATGCAGTGCCCCTGGAAAGGGACGTCAGTACGAAATAATGTACCGAGTATGTAAGGCAATATACTGAAAACTGAAACAGAACTGATAATATAATAACTTAAAGCAACTGGGGGTTAAAAATAATCTTAAGATATGTTCGCTTGCTAGATGCCTGGCCTTATAAGGCTCGGTATATATATATATATATAAGAGCAGTTTTATATATATATATATATATATATATAAAACTGCTCTTCCGTAGTAGGCTCGCTCATAGGCGTTCGGCTATACTAGGCTATGTATCTCGACCAACTAGGCTCGCTCATAGGCGCTCGGCCACAGTAGGCTCGGTATATAACTTACCATCTTATCAGAAGTTGCCCAATAGGGGCCTGCCCATCGATTATAGCTCGATGGTAATGAAAATACTGTAATAATTTATATATAGACTCTCTTCTCTCTTGAATGGAAGAAGGAAATACTCAATATAATATGAAGTGTCAATGTCGTGCTGGCCTGAGCGAACCACCTTGTAACTCATGATCATTCGACCAAAACTAGCACATATATAGGTCGAGTTAACTGAACTCATTCCTTTAGTAATTATCATGGGTCTACATGGCTACGACTCATAATGTACAACTGTAAGTGGACAACACTATATCAAGAAACTATCGTTCTTAAAACATGAATACATATGGGCCGTCAAGGCCTCTGACATACTGTACAAACTGAACCTCTTTCTACAAAGCCTCTAAAATTATTTAACATCAAACAGGACAGGGCACCGGCTTACCCATATGTCTATAGCAAAACTCTGACACAATGATGCTGAATGCAAACCTCGTCTACTATGAGGGCTCGTCAATCTGATCATCTATACGTGCAGGCATAAATGCAGCGTCCCCAACAAAAGGACATCAGTACGAATAATGTACTGAGTATATAAGGAAATATACTGAAAGCTGAAGCTGAACTGATAATTTAATAATTGCAAGTAATTGGAAGTCAAAGATAATCTGAAGATATGCTTACCTGCTGATACTGACTCAACTCTCTCAATATAGTAAGTAAAATAGTTGTCCGACCCTATAATGCTTGGTGTGTGTGTGTGTGTATATATATATATAAATGCTCTGATGTAGGAGGCTCGCTCATAGGCGCTCGGCCACAGTAGGCTCAGTATATAACTTACCATCTTATCAGAGGTTGCCCAATTGGGGCCTGCCCATCGATTATAGCTTGATGGTAATGAAAATACTGTAATATTGTATATATATATATATATATATATATATTCTCTGCTCTCTTGACTGGAAGAAGAAAATACTCAATTAATATGAAGTACCGATAAAGAAAATATTGTAACTTGCGAGACTATCAAAATATACGTAAATTCCGGGATATGAATTTGTCTTTATGCCTTGTTATCAAACTTGTGTAAATGACGAGATCATGCCAAAATGAAGAAAGGGATTAGCCTTAACATACCTGTAGTAGGAAAAAATTCGTATAATATTCTTGGAAAAGATTGTACCGTACTCCTTTAGAACCGCAAAATTTTACGTTGCTACGGTTTTAACAATTCTCGTTGGAATTGTTTGCAAGATCTCGTTGGAAGATTTCTTTGTGTATGGAGCTTAGCGTCTGTTCTTCAGTACTATGAATTAGAAATAAAGACTTATGTGACTTATAATTCACCTTTTTATTCTCTGACCAAAATAAACTAAGCTTTGAAGAGACCAAAACTTTCTTATAACTTTCAGTGAATTACACGTTGCTCACCTTACTGGTAATTAGGTAATGTCCCGTTATCCGGTAATTAACCAATTACCCGCATAATTAAGAATTGTCTCAAATTACTTAAAATTTTACTTATTTTTAATACACTTTATACACCATACTATCACGGTCATGTGGTACCTTGTAAAATAAATTCACACACTACTATTTCATTAAAATCTCCATGTAAAAATACATATATTTTTTCAACTTCTAATTTTCCTAATCTCATATAAAGAGTACAAATTTGCGTATGCTTAATTCTTAAAATGGTAAAAATATAACCTTATTTTCTTGTGAGAAAATAATTTCTATCTTTAAAATAAAGAAAATCTCATAAACTTTCTCATATTCTGTCTATAATTTAAAGCATATTCGAAAGTAGTAATATTAATAACTATATAAAATCATATTTTTTTTCAAACTACTTTAACATTATTCTACTCAAAATACCATATCAAATGTATATAACTATGTGAAGGTTGTTAAACTTACGGGGTGTAACAGTACTTCTTTAGAACCGCAAAATTTCTCCGTTGCTAAGACTCTAAAAATTCTAGCTGGAATTGTTGAAACTTGTAAAAAAAAAATCACGTTACTTAAGGTATACAATCTGATTTGAAGTGTTTTTGTAACGACCCGGACGGTCGTTTTAAGAATTAGCGCCCCGATCCCCTATTTACCGCGTCTCCCATATCTATTTATGTTATTGGAACTTGTCGGAGCATTGAGTGATGAAATCGGGGGTGATTTTTGACACATAGTCTATAAATGTGGAATTTAGCTTTAGAAATCTGGCCGTAGCTAGAGCTGTGTGAAGACGAATCCGGAATGGAATTCCTTCGACTCTGTTAGATCCGTTGGGTGATTTTAGGAGCATGTTCGGAATGTGTTTTCGAGGTCGGTTGTGAATTTAGGCTTGAATTGGCGAAAGTTAGAATTTCGGCGATTTCGGCCGATAGGTGAAATTTTGATATCAGACTTGGAATGAATTTCTGAAAGCGACAGAAGGTCTGTAATGTCAGTTATGATCTGTGTGTAAAATTTGAGGTCATTCGGGTGAGTTTAGACGTGTTTCGGCATCAGATGGGAATTCTAGAAATTTCCTAAGTTCTTAGGCTTGAATCTATGCATAATTGATGATTTTGATGTTGTGAGATGTGTTTTTAAGGCTCGACCAAGTTTGAACAAGGTACTAAGGTCAGTTGGTAGGTTTGGTTGAAGGTCCCGAGGGCCTCATGGATGTTTCGGATGCCCAACGGGTGAGTTCGAGAAGTTGAGAAACAACTGAACTATTCTGGTTCTGGTGTCTCGCACCTACGATGGTATTTCTGCAGGTGCAGAAACGCAGGTGTGAAGGGGGGTGCCGCAGGTGCGACCCCAGGCCATTATATGATGTTCCGCACCTGCGATGGTATTTCCGCAGGTGCGGGCACGCACGTGCGAAAGGGGTGTCGCAGGTGCGACCCCAGGCCACTTAATGAATTTTCGCACCTGCGATTGAGTTTCCGCATGTGCGGCACCGCATGTATGATCCCAGTGTCACGGGTGCGAAATGTCTGGGCAGTTTATACCAAAAATCCGAGGGTTTGAATTTCATAATTCCAAAA